>JXWZ01003854.1:0-55519 GCA_000956215.1 Anopheles farauti No. 4
GGTTTGTCTGCCCTCGTTCAAGGCTGCCAGTCAACGGCGAGTGGCTTCGATCGTGAGGTTCGTGCTCCGGGTTTTGGCCTTGCTCTGGGAACACTACAACAAAAAAAAAAAAACGGTAAGGATGCACCACCTTTTCTGTTTCAGTATGTGTCACGAGGAAGGAGGTTCATGTGGCATGCAATCAAATTTGCCTAAAATTTTAACAAATCTGAACTCAAAGAGGAGAAACAGCATAAACAGTTAGTAACAATGAAATGAAGATTTTTATACTAATAAATCATTATCATAAGCTGTTAAAAGTTGGTCTCTTCCATATGAAAATGGTTGATAGTACATTAAAATTAAAATATAAGCCTTATAAAGCTATCAAGCTTTATTTTATGTTTTCATGATCGTAAGTTATATTAAACCACATCCTTCGGAAGCAATCATTACATATACTCATGTGATTTGGAGATGGGAAGCGTTGGAAGTATCTCTTCCGTCATTATATTCCCGTATGGAAACGTAAACAGCAGACATAATTTTCTCGCCAAAACTTGTTCAATAATTGAACGATTTTGGTCGTATATTTGATATACATTTAATATTCAAAGCCAAAAAAAATTATGCGTATAAAATCATCGATATTGTCATAAAAAAACGTTTTATCATAGTCAAATCGGATGCGGCAATTTGAAAGAAAAAATAATTTTTAAACCCTCATTTCTGGGGATGTTGTTTAAAGATTCATACGCGCATCTCTGGGTGGATCAGGGTCATGCCCGTTGAGCTTCTCGGATCGAAACATTAGCGGGCAGGTTGATGCGTGACGTTCGCTACCAACCCGTCAGCCTTTGATCTCTTAATACCTTGGTGGCTCGTCATTTTGCCGCCCGGAGGACGCTCATATCCAACTGCTGCTGCTGCTGCTGGTCCTCTCAAGTGGCGACCGTTTGCTTGTGTATGTGTGTGTTAAAGAAAACAACAACCATTCGTTTCATCTGCTCACGCAGCAGAGCGCGTGCCGCGTCGGGGAGCTGGCTGGAATGTTGCCACAGGAAGAGTGGCAATGTTGAGAGACATCATCATCATCATCATCATAAGTTTTTAATAAAAATACGAACTCGGGCGTGCGCGTTCCGTCAACAATACGCATGCTTTCATGTTTCGGACACGGCGTGCGTGCACGTGCCCTTCTAAGGCGTGCAACCCGGCCATGGGGAGGGCCGAGGCCCGGAACAAACGATTGCTACGCTGCGATATGGTGATCATAAAGTTCGCGCCAATTTTCGTGGAACGCTTGACCATTTTTGATAGCCGATAGCGTTCGCAACATCAACAGATTCGACCGCGGGTCGTCATGTACGTGAATTTATATAATATATTTATTTATTTATTTAGTTAGAACGAGACATTTGCTTCGTAGAATGTTGAGACTCTCGACAAAAAAAAAAAAACTATTCACTTGAAGATCGTCACGCAACTGCATTTCCTTTCACGCTGAGCAAAGATAGGAACAGCCCGAATCCTGGCGAAGCGTCGTTAGTATGCAGCTAACAAGATGTACCAAAAACTATAAAATACCTTCCCAAAAACATCCCTCAACACCCTCAACCGGTGGACAAATTAAATTCAAATAATCATAAAACATGAATTATTAATCAATTCGTCGCCCGACCGACAAAACCGACGAAATGGAAAGGGAACACGTCCGTGAAATGTTAATGCGATCGGTAGGGCGTTTGATGGAGGCACACCTTCCCTACGGCACAGGTGAATCCTGTACCAGCTCCTAACCTTGGATAGTTTCTTGACGCCACACCCGAAAACTGTCGGTGCGTTTTTGTGGCAAGGAGAGCGAAAAAGGGTGAGATTGTAGCATGCATGCAAACGACCCGTACACAAATCCATCCGGTGCCGTCCGTCCACGGCCATTTGGGAACATTTGTCGAAAGCGAGATGCTCGTTGAGCAAGTGCATGGTGGTCAGATGGGTGCGCGAGTACAGCAATTTGTTGGCCGGCACAAACGGTTGCTGTTCACATTAATTTGCCTGTCAAGTTTGCTGGCGTTGGTGGCGTTCGTCTTGGAACCGAGATCTTCGTGTAGTATACTAGCGGGGGTCATTGCTGGTGGAGTAATAGCCGTCCCCGGGCCACCCATTGCACCACTTCCAGGTGGGTGCACAGTCCGCTAGCATCACTCGGGATGTAAAATGATCCACAAGTCTTGAACCATCGGGACCTACATTGTCCGTAATGGGTTGTGTTTGTCAAAACGTGGTGTTAATAAAATGGGTTAAAACATCGTTATACCCGGCCTTCTACGCGCTGAGATCACCTTCAATTTACCGGGCGTGCAGCCCCGGGTGCCGAGCGTGGGCAAGCGTTCCAAGAATTTCGCTCGGGACCAATTTCCTACCGAAAAAGATTTCCTAAAAACGTTGACAATACCGTGCACATTATTTACCACCGGTCCAACGGCGGCCCTCGGAGCGGTCTGGTGTAGGCGTGGGAGAAATCGCGTCACCATTACCGCAATAAGTTGCTAGAGCCGCATTAAGAGGCTTCAAAACATGCGACCTGGATGAAATGTTTACATCCCCGGGGCGCTCTATGAGGATGCGTCACAGAAACGCCGCAGGGCGCTGTTTACTTCGACGAATTCGGAATTCGCTCCAGAAATGGGTCCAGAGCGGAGCGGTAAACAGGCACGCACCGTGACTGCCCAAAGAATCGGAAGTTGGTACATTGGCTGCTAACATTTGGAAAGGGGAAACCTTGAGGGAGGAAATAAAATTATTTGAGTGATCAAATTTCGGGCGCACCGGGAGTAGTTCCTTTCGTCTTACGTTCGTTCTTTCTAGGAAGCTCAATACCGCTCAAGCGTGTATGGGGATCAAAGTAGTCCGCGGCGGCCGCTTGGGGGAGTATCTGGTCGTATCTACTTTCATCCCATATTGGTGTTAGAAGTTGGCTGCCCACAGCTGCACCGTGTTGCGACGTTTGAGGGCGGCATGCGGCTGGTTTTAATGAACTCTCATAACACAACTCCGTTTCTTCGAAATGAGATGTGGAAAGTGATGAAAAAACGATGGTGCCGTAAGTATTTCACAAATTTCCAAGTAAGCTCACAGCTTGCAACGTTTGATCAACGCTTGAATAGAATGTTTATTAATACTACAAAGTATGTGAAACAAGTAGTTCCCAGTAGCATGTCCTGTATTCCCGTTTATGAAAATGCTCAAGATTCTTTTTTGACGGTAACGTACCCTAGAGTTGGCGGCAAAATGAGCAATGCTCAAAAATAATCACACGGTATTGATTTTTTCAACGCACGAGCTAACAACGTCGCTAAGGTTCGGTTCTAACAAGCAACTTGCAAAGGTTGCACTCGGAAATCAAAACCTCTGCTCGGAGTTATCAATTCACTGACTTTGCGTTATTTTCGTACAAAGTTGTAGCATGTTTTTCTGCTTATAAAAGTTTATGATTCGTGAAACATGTCGATTACATGTAGTTGGTAAACCAAATCACGCCACAACCTGCATGTGGCGCTTGTCCTCAATATCGCAGTGTCCCGTCCGGAGCATGCACTTCCAGCTCCGTTCTGTCGACTTTATACAACCGCTAAGATTTGTTTGGATCTCGTTTCGTGGCACAACATTGTGCTCTGCTTTAATCACCACCGATAAATTGTCACCGAAAACAAAGCATCCGGTTGCCTGCGCGACTGTCATAACGATCCGTTAATCGTTATGGAAGCTATTTCTGACGTTCCGTACCTCCCAGAAGCTTACCCTCATGTCATCTATCATTGGTGGCGGCGCGTCCTAACTTCACTACTTCACCCAAAACCACTTCACCTGTCAGCCAGAAGCGATGGGAAAAGGGATCGGCACTATCGCGCTGCCATACGGTACTTCGGCGTGCTTCCTAATCGGATGCGGGAAGATCGTTCGGGCCCGTTCGAACCAACTTACCCCTTCACGTAGAAGCGCGGTCACGACCGGAAAGATAATCGTTTCACAAATTGAAAACCTCTCTAGGAAAGCCCTGTTGCCTGTTATTTTTTTTTGTGTCTCTACGCATCGCTTCGGTATGGGGCTAATGGAATGGGTAAGGGAATAATTATGCATTTCCACCCACACTCATTGTTTCTGGACCCTCCTTTGGTAGGGGCAATTGAAGAGACGAATGTATGTTGTGCATTTTGAGGCATGGTACGGAATTGATACTGCTGTCAAATGAGACACATTTCTGCCATGAGGGAGTGTCGCTACATGTGAGAAAAATTCGTCTAAGCTGTGTCTAAAGTGTCACTCGTTGTTTCGTAGAGATCAAGTTTTTTTAGTAGCATAATTGGAATTGGTTACACTGAATATATTCGTATCAAGGATTTAAAAATAATAATACATCTGAGATAAAATTATAAAAATATTTTGCAAAAAGTATAATGAAGAGAAAAATATAAAAAATCTTACGTGATTTTTGTCTAATTTTTTACTAATTTTATTAATAAATAAATAAAATAAAATTTGAATAAGTTAGAATTTGTATTGTAATATTTAGGAGCATTTTTTCTTGAAAAAATTGCTTGATGAAATATGCAAGAATATACAATACTTCCCATTCTTTTCACACTTAAAATTTCATAAAATCCCAAAACGCACGACCTCCTCAGATCGTTAGCTTGTTAGCTTAGATAGAAGACAAACATTCTGCTCGACGGATAATCCCATTTCCGTGCCATGCCCACCAGTCCGGTGAAACAATGCGCAATATGTAAACAAAACTAGTATACACGACGGCCGGCGCAGGTGCCAAAGCCAAAGGCGAATCGGCACCTAACGGATGGCCCCATTTTTGACACACGCACACACCAGCACGTTTCCGATGCACTCCGAAGGGATGCACTTCCTACGCATTGGTCATCTGTTCCCCCCACCCCCCCACCGCCGTCACATTTCCGGTACGACTAAGCCGCGGCTGCTTGAAGAGGGCATTGTGCGGCAAATGGAAATAGAAAACCTAAATTCCATTTCGTGTCAAGTGTGATTAGACCGCGCGAACGGTTTGTCAACCGGCGGATGAGTTTGGTGTGTTGAAAAACAAAAGTTTGGTAGCAAACCCTTCGCGCTGGCACCGAACGTGCCGGAAACCGTCCGGGTGACCGGGTGGATGGTGGGTGAGAAAAGTAAATGCAGGCCCTTTTTTCTGTCGAAAGGTGCGCACCGGGCAGGGAACGCGGAAAAAAATCGCTCCACGTAGCTAACGACGTTGATGACGGTAATGGTACAAATCGTTACTTAGCGCGTTTGGACGGCGTAGGTTGATGTGCGTGTGTGTGTTTCGGTCCGTCTCAGAAGACATTCCGTTACCGATGCCGATGTCATACCGTATGGTGCGAAGCGATTGATGGACACTATAATGCTGTCGCCGTATACGGACGGTGAAGCATTAACCATTCGGTGCGGTTTAAAGAAAGCCGTTTCACTCCATTTTGGCAAAGCTCGACAATCTTCGCGGTGGATCATGAAGTACAGATTTGATACGCCGACATGGCCGAAACGGTGAAGATTCTAGAAACGATGGCTGAAGAGTGGTAGTGCTGCGATTGAGCCTCACTAAACATGGTCATACAAAGGTAGCTAAGGTGTAAGGTGTGCGTTGCGCCATGAATTGGTTTTTTTTTCACTACCGAACAAATATTAAACAAGCCATAATTTAACGCGCATATAAACGAGAGGAAATCATTCTGGAAAAAGTTTGCGGTCAAGAAAAAAAATGCTATTTGAAGTTACTTTTAATAAAAAAGCTTTACTAAGAAAAATCTTTTCAATTATTAAAACGAATACAATAAGGCTATGAGCGACTTAAAAATACGATAATTTTAATGTGGTATTTATGTAATAATAAAAATGTGATTACTTTCAGTATTTATTAATGCGATTCATGGCACATATTGTTTAATATTATACATATTGTTTAATATTGTTCTAATTTTTGAATATAAATTTGTTAACATTGCATTAAGAATGTAAAAACATGCGAAAATAGAAGATTTTAAGTGATACATTATATACAAAATATATATATAAAAACACAGATTATTAATGTTCAACTAACCCACTACCAAAGCTTCCCACACTGACGGGTGCACTATTCTGCTAGCATCGTTCTAAAACCATTCTTAATTATTCATTGGCCCGGTACAACACTCGTATTATGAAGTTAGCTAAACATCACAACGCGTAAATCACACCGCCCGTCAATTTACCATAAATAACATAATTTTTGGCCACAATCTTTCCCACTCGTTTCAAATTTATGACTCCGGGCGTAGCGGCAGTGCATCCGAAGGGGTCCGGCGCAAAATAAATGGATTGTTTAAATGGCGAAGGATGTTTTGATAACATGCAACTGCCACGGCCCGGCCAAACTAACACAAACACGCTGCGAAACTAGGCTAGTTTCGACGCTCGAATCGAAACGACGCTCGAGAAAAACGACACTAATTTGGGTCCACCGTTCGGGACCGAGGTCACGTACGTGCGCGGGCGCAAACATCTGGAAAGGATTTTGCCTCCGTCTCTAACTCGAGCAGTCTCGCGCTCCCCGGTCACTAATTGCCGCTGCAACACGCTGGTGACTGCGGAAGCGTCCTCCTCCACCGCGGCGATCGGTGGTTAAGTGCGAAATTTATGTTGACAGTTCCCGGGAAGTTGCCGTTTCCTGGCGCATCGCGTCAAGTCCTGAAACACCGGCCGAACTCGAAAAGGGCACCCCGCATTGCCGAAAACCCTGTCACGGGTGAGCAGGACGCGATGGATCTGTGAGATTGATTAGAGAGTTTACAGCAGCGGGCATGGATGCGGGGATGGATCGTTCCGCAAATCGCGCACCCTCGATCATGGCGTTTGTGACGAATCTCCCCAGGAAGAGATTTTCAACGAGGGCATGAAATATCGAAAGAATAAGCAGAGATCGGGACGTGCGGCTGGCAAGATGGGAGCTGACGATCAGGTTCCAGATGTGCGCGCGTTGCAGCAGGTTCACGAGCCGTTGCGGCAGGAAAGCCGGCAGCGATCGGGCAGGGGGAAAACTGTGTACACATGTACGTTGCACCGGTTGTTGGTGCAGACGGCACGAGAGCAACGCGGACGTGCCAGTGCATCTTTCGAAACTGGGATTTTCGTTCATTTTTTTTTCGTTACGACGCGCGTTTGACGAAGGATGCAGCCGTAGAGCACGATATGATATCTGCTTGCAGCAGCAGCTGCTACGGAAGGCGAAGGATGTTTGGCTTGCGCGTTGGGTACACCGATTATGGGTTTCAAACGAAATGGGAAAGAAACATGTTTAGGAAAAGTGTCAATGCACTTGTGCACGATCGGTAATTTTAACGTGTTTTTTTATTATTTTGGAGTCATTATATTTTTAGTACTAAAACAAAAACGAACTTGAGAGTAATTTAATTTTTAATAACTCACAGACATATTCCAACGGTAACGGATTCCAACGGATCGTTCAAGCGGATTACGATGTCGATAAAAACCAATAAACAAATATGTTTGAAATGACTCATAATTCTGCGTAGAAAAGCGGTATAACGAGTTTATTCATCGTCCAATGCATCAATAGGCCTGCTATCTTCTGCCCGGTTGCCGATTATCGTTTTCTCCGTATTCCTTCCCATGCCATTACCGCCATTAATGATGCTGACAGCCATACCATTCGGCTTTGTAATCCAATTTCACGCAGTTACATTTACGATCCCTAACCGTCCCTGCATCTCCCGTGTGCGCACATGTCAACAAGATTACATTGAGCAACATTAATCGCAAACAAACCACCCGTTTGAGCGCCGTTACTACGAATTACTACACTGCTAGAGCTGCGCCTGTGCTGCACGATCGTTTTTGTATTGCACGTGCCTTCAGTTCACTTCGGTTCGTTTTTAATCCCCCGCACTCGCTCATGCAGTCGATGTGTATGTGCGCACAGATTATGCTTCCCTTTTGCTCAATCCCATCTCTGGGCCGGCCACGAGGGCAATGAATCAATGCTCTGATACGATGCAACACACACCCGTCTTATGTAGCGCCCACGCGAACATTACGCACGTGGACGTTTGCGGAAGGTGGAGAGAAAAGAAAGGCTCACGAGTGCGATCGTTTCTGAAAGGTAATAATCATAACGTTAATCAGAAATACATGGTCGATTAGCGGGCAAGCGAAAGAGGAAGGGAGAGAAAAAACAGTCGTTTGAGTAGAAGCTGACCTGCTTCCAGGGAGGATCGTCCTAGGTATTGTTGGTGAAACTTCAACCAAAACAACACAGATAAGCAACTATTGCGCTTCAGTTTAACCCCAAAAGAGAAGATCGTCAATAAACAAGCTGAATTTAAGTGAGGGAATTTTATCACACGAAGAAGGCGTACTACGATTATCTGCAAAGGATCGCGCGACATGATGGGAGTGCGCTGCGAAAGCGCCATTCCCTCCGGTATGGAATAATTTATTCAGCATACAATACAAATTTGTTGTGGGCTTGATTTATCGATCGGATAACCAAAACATTTGGTTCTATAAATTGATGATGAGTTCTCGTTTATTGATTAGAAGGGCCTGGTCGGACTATTGATAGTAACTAACCTTAGGTTGGTCATTAATTGTACTGTCCTTTACGAGAAAAGTTGAGTTCATTCAATCATATTTCATATCCTAAGCGTAAGACAAGTATCATATTATTTTCAAAAGAATTTTAGATCAAAGCGAGCATGTTGAATTGAAGCATGCTGGAATTTATTATTAAAAAAACATAGTCAGTTTATTTGATCAAAAGGGTTTCTCTGTGAGAAAGTTATTATATGATATCACTTTATTAATCGTAACCTTCGTTTAGTATTGCATTTCTAAACTGGAGCAGAAAACAGATCTGGTATTTGATTACAGCGTTTAATAAGCCTATTAAAATGAAAGAATACAACAAAATAAAAATAAAATATATTAGATTTTCGAAACACACAATTTTCAAAATGTATGTATTAGATGTAAATTCACATACTCAGCCAACTTTGGTAGCATTTGGTTTGATGGAAGGCTCTAAGATAAGTTATCGATTATACCCTACATGCTGATATACCTAGTGATCTTTAAATGAAGTTAGAATCAAGTTTATCGCCATTGGAAGAGATGTTCTTGAAATATTTACGTATCGAATGAACAAATTAACTAAGTGTTAATTAAGCCAGTATTTTATTTTTCGCCACAAAAGCACAACAGCTTATCATGCTGCATGCTCTGCATCGAAAACTCTTAGCAGTAGTCAGCCTGGGCAGTGAATAACTGGAATATACTAGTGACAGAACGAAACGCCCAACCCCAGCAGCCGCAGACTTTCGTTTACGATCATGCACCGATTCGATTGCGGTTCCGCACGCACGCACTCGCCGCAGTATGGAATCGTGTTGTGGTTAATAAAACATTACCAACAATGAATCAAAACACGACCCCACCGAGCGAGCATTCACGGCACACGCGTGTTCGATTCAGAGGAGGCAGGAACCAGTAGCGGCTCAGGGGCGGCTGCTGCTAAAGAATGTAATGAAGGTCTATGTAAACTGACCACTGAACTCTCGCTCTTCTCGTTCCCTTCGAACGCACCCGCGGAATAAAACGGGGTGGAAACAGTGCGGACGAAGATGATGAAGTGTGCAGAGTGTGTGTGTGTGTGTGTATAGGCTAGAGAAATTATTGGCCAGGAGGTGATGAGTGAAGTTGACCAAACCCACCGCGAGTAAGTACGGTGGAGTACATTACGGACCGTTCGGAAAATAAACGTACCATAAGCGACTAAATAATCGCTTATCCACTGCGGCCACGGGTGTCGAGCAAATAGGATATGGTCGAAAGATGCTGAAAGAGGATGCCCCGATCGGGTATTGATATTATTGGCCCGAAGGTGTAATTAATTGTCTTTTATTGTTTTATTGCAACATACGATGATTGCGGGGTTGTGATTCCGATCGTGGGTTTGAGTGTAATTGCTGGTTAGTGTTATTAATTATGTTAATATATTTGATGGTTTTTTATTAAGAGTAGAGTGTACATTTGAAGAAGCTTCTATTTTATTTATTATTAATATATTTGTGTCAGAAGTTGTTGGACCTTTTGATCGATTGTTTTGACCGTTGTTTAGAAATAATTTTCTCTGCACCGCTGCAAAGGTGAACCAGATGATTGCAGCTCCCAGGGAGGCCCGACTCACCCGGGGCGACCAGAGATTAAACGTCAGCAGCCGTTGTGAAACCTTTCGCATCCCCTCGGGGGACAAAAAAAACACACACACACACACTAAACCCTGCCCTGTTGAACCTTCTCGTTAGAAGCGAGATGCCAAAACGTCATCTTGTTTGCTTAAAAATAAATATATTTCCCGTCGCGAGCGTGTGTCCACCTTCCGCTTCCGCTGGGGTGCGTTTTTCCCGCGTCCGGATACTTTCACTTCCCACGCCACCGTCACATCTTCACGCCGTGCGGCCGTAGTCTGCGTCTGCTACAATTTCTTTCTCGTGTTACAACCGCGAGCGGCAGTTTGTTGGTCAGTTTTCGGGTGTTTTGAGTTTGCTGTTCCGACCGACGGCGGCAGCCCCGGTTCTCGGTATGGAAAAATTCTCGACCCCAGAATCCGACCGATCTTCGATCGACGTGTCGATGACGAACGTTCAACGGATGTTGAGCGCTAGGGGGAGGGTTAGGTTTGGGGCCACACTTGCACTCCCATCGCATCACAAAAGCGCATCAGACCGCATTCAGCGTCACGTCGCAAACGGTCTCACGTGATTAAACTGTCATGTTTACAACTGTTTGTCACCCGAGACAAACACCGCTTGGAAGGGAGAGAAAAAAAGCCTCACCTTTCTCGACTTGAGCGCATCATTCCTTTGTCTTTTTACAGGGAAGGTTCTGCTCGCGCACTGTGTTTCGAGCGGGAAAATCCTGGAAGCAGGAAAACGGCAGTTTTTCCACCACCCATCCCATCCGGCAAACGGCAACGGTGGCGGTGCTGGAGAAGAAATCGAGCGCACTGTTGACGTGCGCCGACGGTGACGTATCCGGTGTTGCGCGAGTATGATCGCCCTGTCAATGATGATGACGATGATGATGAACCCGACCGCTGGTGGATGAGTTTTCCGGATGTGAAGTTTCCTTCCAATGAGCAAAGAAAAATAGAAGCATCGCCGTGCGTGTAGCGGAAATCAGGGGGTCGAACCGATTCGACCGGGCTGAAGGTAACAAATAGAAACAAACTGGATAGAGACAGACATCAAACCGCTTTTCGGTTTTCCGGCTCTGTCCGGAAGCGATGCATCGAGCAATGCACGTTTGGCCGCGAGCATCATAGCTCCGTTCCGGTTTTCCGGTCCCGACAGCAAATGGCACGTGCACTATCCGGTTTAGGAAAATTAAGGCTTGTCCATGAGGATGCATGCGGGACGTTAAACCGATGATTGAACGGTTTCGGGTAAGGTTGTAGAAAATTAAATCATGGCGGTTTGTCCAATTATATCTTGTCTAGTACTTCCACTTTGGGCAGCGTTTCCATTTATCATTGGTGTTTTTCTATTGTTAATTTGTTTAATGGTCTGAAAGCACCTGCACTTGTATCATATAAAATTTCAAGCTTGATTGCTTCGATCGATAGCGGTGGTGGATGAAAACTAGCCGATTTTGATGAACCCACATTTTTAAAACATCTACATGTCCTTAATAGAAATGAGAAGTAGTGAGAAAGCATGAATGAGAACGAACGACGATCGGCGTGAGGAGCATAAAACACAGCATAAAACGATTCACCGCAATGCACTGGTTCTCTTTCTCATCATGCATTCTTCACGCGTGCATCCTTACGATCGTTGAGAGAATTAAAGCTAGAGACGGCTTTGTGTTGTCTCGTAAGTGTTGAATGGTTTCCGGTGATCAAAATTTTATATGCTGCCTAAAGAATTTGTGTAAATGTCTGGTGCGAAAGTTTGTTTAGAAACTATGTACCAATTTGGTAACGAAAGCGTCTACAAAAACATAAGATTTTTTATTTTTATTATTATTATTTCATTTAAATTTGATTTTTTTGTATTTTTTGTTCAACGGCTTTTCAAAATGAATTTTCAAAACAAAATTAAACAAAATTAACATGAAAAAGTATTTTAGTGCGCATTTTTGAATTGAATTGATAAATGATTAATTGATGATTAATTGAATAATTGATTAATTAATTGATGATTGATTTCAAAAATCTTCCAAGTCATCATTGTAACGCTTTATAAGCCAATAAAGCGAAGAGAACGAATATTAAATATGAATATAATCTAATATAAAGCCTTAAAACCTGAAGCTTGAGCAACCTGGCTGCATTAGGCTGCAAAAAACATTATTTAACAACTAAATTAACAATAACAATTACATTAACAATAACATTTTTAAAACGTTAGTTAAATTGAAACACTTAAAAAGACATTTGTACACTCAAACATTCAAACACAACAATAATGGACTTTGATCCTTAAAAACACTGTGTAAGATAAGTTTTCACAACAAAGATAAGGTTATCAAAAGTCTCCTTGCATTCCCTATTAATCGTATATCTATCGAATTTGATGCTTGAATTGATGTTTTATAATAAAAAAAAATAAAAGAATCATCACACATTATCACCCCGCTACGGAAAGCCATCACCAACTTTCTGACCAACCCAAGATCTTCTCGAGAGAGCAAGGCGTATGCGTCAATCGCAACCGGAAAGCCGGCAACCATCGGAGCATACTTTTTCAGTCCGTTACTGGCGTTCCGATCGCTTAGACGCGTAAAGTTGAACAGTGCGCTCGCAGAACGGAAGATTTTTCACAGCAGCCTCGCGCGTACGTGTGCATGTGCAAATGTGTGTGCGTGCATGTCGGTGAGTCTGTGAGTCGATCCGACGGAGGAATAGTTTGCGCAGCGAGTGCAGAGTGCATGTGGTGTAGCTGTGCGCGTTTTTTTTTTGGTCTGTCAAAAGCGCATTTTCCATATGTGAAATGTGAAACTCCATGTGTTTCGTACCGTTTTCAAGGCAAGCGAGAAGATAAAAGGCCAAGAAGGGAGACGAAACAAAACGAAAAGTAAGAAAATACACGGGAGAAGATGTAAAAAAAAATTGCTGTTTTGCTGCAGAAGAAGTGAAGAACGCAGCAACAAAAAGTCATAAAACATACATGCAAAACATAAGGAAAGCGCGGTGCAGTTTGATTTTAACGGCAGCAAAAGTAACTTCGAACAAGTAAAAAGTGATCAATTTAAATCGGCAAAACACAAATCGGTAAGAAGTGTTTGGAAAAGTGAAAAAAATAAATTGCCAACAAAATGAAAAGTGCTCACAAGTGAAAAGAAAACGCTCAACAGAATATCGACTGGAAAAAAGCGCAACGAAACGAACGAGTATAAAAAAAAAACTGAGGAATAGTATCGGATCGATTGTCATTCGATCCGCGATATTTGTCCTTGCAGTGTGTGCCGTGTGTTACCGCGAACCGCCAAAACGTAAAAAGTGCACTTTGGTGTGCAGTTTCTGTCGTGTGAATTGTGTGGTGGAGTCGTGTCAAAAAATAAAAAATAAAAAGAAATCCGAAAGTGAATCAAAGCCACCGTTGACAAATTGGATTACGCAAGCGGATCACGCTCACAATAGGGAAGCCTGTCAACCTGTCATCGGTCAGGTAAAAACCGCTCAGGCCATTGAGCAACAGCAAACGATTAAGGAGTAAAGGAATTAATTGAGGGATCGAATCGAAGGTATTGATGGAAATAATAGAATATAATTTCAGTTTTTTTTTCTTCACTGCCATTTATTTGACAACTTTTGCGATGAAAATAAAATATCACTCACAATGGATTACCTGGCGTTTCACGAGCAGAGAAACACATCGTCCCCGTTGAATCCTTTATCGAATCCTTCGCGCATGTTGGGCTTCGGTAGCAATTGTGGCACGAAAATCGCATTGTTCGCATGGTACCTTAGTCTATTAAAAATCGGTAGCCGCATCAATGTTCGAACGAATCAATCGATCGAAACCGTTTCGGGTCGAGTGTGGTGTAGTTTGCGGTTTAAAAATAGTTTCCTGTTTTCTCCCCGCACAGATACACACACACACACATGCTCTTTTTCTCTCTCTCTCACTCGTCGTTCGCGAAGGTGCGTGTCCTCCAAACCGCCGAAGGTAGTATTGTGGCAAAGCAAATGCGATTTGCAAAACCACTGTGTACAGCCGGGGTGAACATAAAAATCGGGTGTAGAAATACACATCAACACCCGAGTTGTTGATCTTCACCCCGATCTTCACACTATCGGGACGGTTCTGTTGCGCCGTGTGTCCGCTGGGAAATCGCAGCGCTGAAAACCGTCCTGCAGCGCCTGCTGTATCTTTGCAATGCGCGTGTGTGCTTGAAGAGCGCCCCGTGGAAATTTGCCTTCCTGTCCGCTCCACCGATGGTAATTTTCGAGAGGCGGCTCTCACTCAACGGGGTGCCAATCTGGCTGTTCTGTATTTTTTTTTGGTTTTGTTTCGTTCTTCCTTCCGTCCCTCATACCATCCCCACTGCACAGAAAACATCAATATTTATAGCCATTTGCCGATGGGTCAGAGGTAAAGGGGACTTTGACTTTGACTAGTGACTCCCGGTGTCGGGATGTAAATCGGAAAAGTCGATTTTTCTTCCGCTCCCACCATCCGCGCCGCGTAAGAGATTCGCGCAGGGCCAACGGGTGCCATCGATTTTCCGAATTTCCGATCTGGGAGAAGTGGCTTTTATTCCAACCCAATACTATCTGCACCCATGAACTGATCGTTTTATATTTAAACAGCTCGCTAGCCTAGCACGTTGAGCTTTTGATTTATGTCGCTGTCTGATAGGCGAAACGCTTGATTTACGTGACGAACAGTGGCTTGCCACGGTGCAGCCGGAAAATGCGGTCACACCACATGAACTGTTCCACTTTTCGGGTGCCAAGTGCGCCGGGTGCTACGGGTATCAACGGTGCACAGGATTTCCCTGCACCCGCCATACTTAGTGGTAGTGCAAGAGAGAGAGAGAGAGAGCGAAAACCCCGTGTCAACCTTTTTTCCCCGGGTCCATAATTCATGGGCCAAACGGGAGGACATCATGCACCGACACGGTGTAGACCATTGTCGTCACATCGACCGGTGACAGGGCGGCAAATGCGGCTACATGGTTCGCGCGTTTTGTGAACATGGCCACGATGGACACGAAATAAATGAACTTCTTCGCGCCTGGCGGATGTGCCGGTTGGCGGGCGGAGAAGAGATTGATTCTCCTCTTGGCGCAACGCAACGGGCAATGGTCATTTTTTCGCTGAAGACATTTTTCGGTCTTCGGAAGCTAAACGGAACGTTGTTTACAATTTTGGAGTGTGATGTGCTATTTTGCTGGTGGGTGATATAATTTTCTATTGGAAGGTTTGTTTTGGAACTTCCCTACGCCGGAAAATGCGCTCGTTTCAGCACGTTTCGGCCATCACCATAGTGACCGTGCCGGTGTGAAGAATGTACCTCGGGATTAAGTTTAATTTGCGGCAATTAATTAGCGGGGGCTTCGGTTCGGCTTACGTCGGTGCTGCATCACTTTTATTTTCACGGCAAGTCTATCACACGGGAACCAGGAAAAAATAAGTAATGCGCAGAACGTAGAGTTATAGAGCACATTAAGCTGACGTTTACAGCTGTAAAGCAGCGTGCGGAACGATTTAGGGCCCGTGATCCTGTGTCCGTCCGTTCCGATTTGATTTTGGCGAAAGATGCGTGAATCGTTTCTCGTGTTTCAATGGGGTGGGGTAGTTTGCATTCTATTGAAGCTATATATACGCATAGTTTTTTATGATTTCGTAACGATCGTGTAAGTTATTGCCGAGTGTTTTTAACAACGAATGTGTGCTTATAATAGGAAAACAAAAGGCTGTTTTAATCAAAACATGATTCCGAGCTTGTAAAACAACATGTTGCAAAAAAAACAGGGGTTTTTAGCCGGTAAATCTATCTATCAAAAATGTTTAAACCAAATAGCGAATATTCCATTATCACATGAAGAAGTTGACGAATTGGTTTTAAATTCAGGTAAAATTCTATTTTTTAACTCACTTATTGTCGCACGATCGCACAACATCCTCTGTTTAACTAATTGTGGGCATCTTTATAAGCTTCCTTAATATTATTCTCTACCCATACGTATGCCTTCGAATCCTAACAAATGCTATAATAATATCAAATTATTTGATACTCAAAGGACATTCATGGTTGGCAAATTTTTAAGCACAAATAGAAGAGCTTTCCTTTCGAAATTATAAGCAAAACTGGTATCCAGCATAACAACAACTCTATTGAGGAAATAACAATTTCAAGAAATCAAAACGCGCCAAAATCGCAGTGAGCCATGTGGAAGATGAAATGAAGTATTTGTGTAGACTATTATTTATTGAAATATCACGACCTGCAGCAGCGTGGTTGTGGAGAAGCTATTGCTGCAAGTAGCATCACCCACTCTACATTCCAAGGCACCAGCCATGTGGTAAACTGGGGCCCTTATTGAATTAATATTTCACGTAGCATTTAACCCAGATCCGCTCGAGGTTCGCATTGAACCGACGACGGCTGTAGGTGTCAGCCGTCTAGCTCGATTTTCCAAACCTAACCATCCCAACAATCAATCGATTGTGTCAGCGTTTCACTTTTACGCCAACTCGAAGCACTTGGCGGCGCAATCGGTAAACATGGATCGTGCCACCACCGTTGCGCATGTGGTAAACCTAAGCTCTAAGTAAAGCCATTACAAAGAAGAAAAAAACCCCACTAAGATCTAATCTTCCTCCCTGCTGTGGGTATGTTTTTCCTCCAGTGGTTTATTTCATTAATGCATGACCATACCCACCGGTGTTCCACGATTCCCCCGAGTAGGGTGCAGAGGAAGCTCGCAAGAAAACACACACTCGAACAGTTGAAGAAGCCGACCCGTGGCGTACCTTGTCCCACCGATCGGTGGACATTAAAGGAGGATGCGGCCGGGTCGGTTTGATTAATTTCGTATTCAATAGCTACCGTCTGGTTGGCTACCCGGTCCAACGCGCTACGCTACGGCTTCTGAAAATTGATTTCTCTGCTGCTGCTGCTCGGAAGTTGAAAAGCTTCTAATCAAAACCCCCGTCACGAGCCGGCTGGTAGGGCTGGCGTGCCTAATTTGAGTGGCTCGGTGCAGGGTTCTCCGCAGGGATCCGCGAGCGGAACGCGCAGGAAATGGTTGTCCTCAAGATGTCGGTACCATCATCTCCCGTGGGATGACGCTCGAGTGGTGTCTGGCCGGATCTGGCGCGACCTAATGTGCACTCAATTAAAATCCTTACCGCCTCCGTCCTCCGTCGCTCGGTGGACTGTTGCGAAAGTTGTTGACATTTCCCTAGGAACGTTTGAAAACATTTGACCCTGACGAAAGCGCCCGTGTTATCAAGCGCACGGACGCTATCGGCAAGTTCGCCCTGTGTCTTCAGGTATCAGCTCAGCACCACGTGTAGTCACGCGGCGGAACGATCGGTGGCTCCATCGCAATCAAAACATTGGAAAGCCACGATTGAAGTACGGCCCGTACTCGACGCTATGTTACGCGTGCATGACTCCAACTCCATTCAAACCGAAGAAACGTTCGAAGCGTAATTTATGCGACAAGCATCACTGGCCAGCAATCCCGCCGCAGATCGACGATGGGCAGCTGGACCTGTCAAGTGGCGCGCAAACTGACACGGAAAAGCAGATCCAACTGGCACCGGAGGTGACGATGCATGTGCCTCCTGTACGACGCGCACTGCGAATTCTTTCGCAAACAAACACGATCCAGAGTGGCGCACGAGCGCGCACGCGCGCCCAAGTGCATCGCACTGACGGTTGAGTTCGCTGACAGGCTGGCCCAAGGTTTGGCGGGGAAATGTACGGCTTTGCGCTCCAAGCGGACGTCCTGCGCAGGCGGACAGCAGCTGACACACGCGGTGGAGACAAATTGCCTGCATGCCGACGGGCGTTTCGTTACCGTTCGCGAGCTCGGCACTGAAGAATATAGCGCTGATTGTGCGTATCTCAGGCGGTGGGATATCCCACGACCTCCGCTAGCGTACGGGCGCGACGAATTGTTCGTTTTCTGTAATTATGCTATTAATCAAATCATCGATCCCATTCTATCCCGGCGTGAAGCAGATCATCAAAAGCCGACCGCGATACTGACCATACCGCGACCATAAGGCCAGCAAGTGGGACGTGTGGCCTAAAACCCTCCCAAAACCGAGCACGTCGAGCGCGCAAGCAAGGAACGGGGTTCTCGTCAATTGAATTAAATCAAATCTTCGTACCTTCGGGCGGGCCCGGACTTCACGCCGGATCACTTTCGGATTCTCGCACCACCACACTAACGACAACTAAATCCATGCCCCATCCGCGCCCCACGAAAAAGGGTCACTTCTAGCAGAAGATGCATCATAGTTGAGCTGACCCGGCTTTTTTTTTGGGGGGGGGGGAAGGGTAGCAACAATTTGAACCTTTATCCCGAATTAAGACGTCCCGAAACGAAGCTGATTGAGTGTGCGGGATAGGGTTTGAGCTGGCCGTGATTTATATCTGGGTGCTCGAACAAATATTCTTCAAACCATCGTCCACAACGTGACTCGACACGGTCCAAAAAGTAATGTCAAACAACGCGGTTCTTGTAGCGCGGGCCGACCGTTCGTGTCCAGCATAAATTTGATTCGTGTCCGCAACTGTGCTTGATGATATTACTTTGTAAATTGAGTACGATAAAAACAACGGCAAATGAGCGTGGTGCGCAGAACGCAATGAGCCGCACACAATCGGACCGTTTGTACGATGAAACTGTCTTTGGACGGATCTTGCGCGGTATGTTGATATTTTGGCGTTTCGTTTCGGGCGTGTGGCGCAGCCGTGATGGTATGACGGAATGCGAGAGGAAGTGCTAGGGACATATAATGAGCCGTACTACTCCGCTTTGCTGGCAGTTGTCCCAAAACTCGCGATGCTGAACTCTTTGGTGGCACGAAATGGAGGTCGTGCGCTAAATTGTTCGTCACCCAAATGGACAGCACTTTTTTTACGCTTTGTTCCGTTTGTTTTGGCAAGAACGTTTTGGATGAAACTGAGCTCGTGCATTGTGCGCATCTCATTGCACTCGATCCGGGCCGGTGATGAATAATTTACGGTGTGCGATTTGTGCGTTTGCCACGCGGGCCGAAGGAAGACTCCACCGTTGCACATGCGACAGGACAATCGAGTCTTATTTGTTGGCAGCGGCCATCGTTTTTCCGTGCCCTGTTTATTTACTACCCTCACTGCAGCCCTGCTCAGGACACCATGCCACGATTCGGCATTATTTACGTCCGCCACAATTACCCGTCCACCCGTCCATCGTTGGATGTGGCAACGTTCGAGCGGGCGAACACATGGGCACCATTCATTTTTCCATTCCATTTCCCTTTCTTCCAACGGCGCATGTTGGTCCCTACCCTAGGCTTCGACTTCGCAGGCGCTCCTGGGGTTGCCCCGGGCCCTGCAACTGACCCACGGCCCGGAGCCGAAGGCGGAGAATGGAAATGGATAATTACTTGCCGTGTAGTTGTATTTTTCCAAACCAGCAACCAGCAACCATGGGTGCCCTACTTTGCATTTTTAATGTGCGTCTTCGGTTCGGCACGAAAAAGTGCCCTGGAAAATATGAGAGCATTGTACAAATTTTTGGGATGCTGAAGTACGAGCGTTTTGGGACCGCACGTCAAACGGTGGATGGGAATTTCTTTCGGGCTCATTTTACGGTTTGTCCCAATCCTTAAGAAGGCTTGCGCCGGAATGGTCCAAAGTGTCCTGCGACATGTCCGACTTCGAGTGTTTGCGCCATGTGGTGCTAATGAAGTGGATTTTCAAAGCGCGAGAGTACGGCCCAGAATGGAACAACAACAGTCCAAAGGAAAGGGCACTTCAGAAACAATTACCATCAAAGGGTTAAAGATGGAAGGCCGAAGAAGGTTAATTGGAGTTGAAAATGGTCTAACTTGTGTGAAATTTGTAAAAATGGAACATGAACTCTAGTGAGCAGTAAGTATTTGAATGTAGGTAACAGATATGTTTGTGATATGTTTCGAATATTTGTGTTTTTTATGACCTATAGATTATATAAATCTTCGCTAAGAAATGACAAAAATTTGAGCACATTTGACCGTTATTGCAATTTCAAGAACTGATGTAGTGAACAGGGTTAGCCAAGTTTCAGCATGAGCTCCTTAGCTCAAGTATAGCGACTTCAGAGTATTCACTAAATCTACCAAAAGTTTAACTATATTTGTATGAATCCAAATACAAAATGGTGTAAATTTGGAACGCCTAACGTTGAAAGCGATTCCGAAATCTTTGTGAATAACTGAGGAGTGTCAAACACGTGTTCTACAATTTTTCCTTGTTTGTGGCAAGCATTCCAAATCAATCAAAGTAAACTAGGAACTACCAAACATAAACACCACCAACGGGCGCTTGCGCGGTAATCCTTTTTTATCGGCATGTTTAACTCACAAGAATTCGATCCTAGAACGCGCCGCGGGTAAATAAAGACCATCCCCATTCTTCGCGGCCTTTTGCGGCATCCGTTACGGTTCATAAACTGTTCCGAAAGCTAAACGCGCCCATATCCTGCCAACGGAAGGCGTGGTGGCTATCGTGGACTAGAGCCAAACGCGCCATTCGAAAGGATTGCTCGGTTTTCCCCACACATGTGTGATTGTTGTAGCTTGTTAGATCACAAAGCCGCCTGAAAGCGGCGGCGATCCTTTTTAATGGGTGAATCGGGCTGCTTGGAAGATAAAAACAGCGACGTTAGTCAATGCCACTGGCTATGGCGGATGTGAAGATAATAAAATGTCTCTGATGTCTCGAATGAACCAACGCGCCGATAGCACTATAATAATAATAATAATAAAAAAGACAACGTTTAACGAGCCGTCTGCGGGAGAATCATATTTTCGCGGGAAAAGTATCCAAACTATGGCTACTGCGATGCATCGAATGGGGCATTGAAATGGGTTTAAATTTGTGTATTGACTGTTGCTTCCATTTCTCTCAAGCAAACCGTTCCCTGAAAGTGTACATTAATTTTCCGTATTTTATCTCTCCATTCACAGGTCTACAATGTTTCGATGGTTCGGTGCGAAGGCGCACATTTCGAACGCTATCAAAACGACCATGCAGCTGACCAGGTTCAAGGTGGATGAAAAACGTGTGTGAAAAGCGTGCGCAAATCAATCGACGAGGCGTAGTGAAGAAATCCTCGCTAGGAACGAACACGAAAGACGGTGCAACGGTGCTAGAATTGATTTGGGTTTGGTTTTGCGGCAGCCTAACGCGAGTGTGTCGTGTTTTGCGCGTTTTGAAAATTATTCTACAAGCATGGCCCCGAACAGATGCATTCTGGTGGTGGTGGGGCTGTTCGTAGTGTTGTCCGTTACCCAAACTACGGCGTACAAGCTGTCATCATCGGACCCGGACACGATACGGATCAATTTGGGTAAGTAGTGATTTATCGTACCGTATTGATTAATGAGAACACTGCTCTCATTCACCCTCTGTTCCCTTCATCGTTGTTGCCACTATTCAAAGTTTTAAATCATCTTTTTTTTTGGCACCGGGCTGCCCCTCGAAGCCGGCTCATTAGTCGGATGTTTTTGTTGTGTGTTAAGCTTTGTTTTCCACCCAACCCAACCGTAGCCAGCACCGAAAATTGTCAAAATTATTTTCCCGTTTAGCGTTTGACACATTCCACTCGAAGATGGGTTAGCTTAGAAGTGAGCAAGGAAGGCAGGGATTGAAAACCCTCACATTTTGCCTATTTTTTTTTTTCGAGTGTTTTGAGTGCCCAGTCCGAGGCAAACGCTTCCGTCATGCAAAACGGGCAAATGAGAGGAAACATCAACAGCACGTCGCCTCCTCCGCTACAAGCGTGCTACTATGAGCAGGAAGCAGATGAAAACGTGTCACATTCCATCAGTCCGTCTTACGGAAAGTTCGAAAATTTTCCTCGACGCGCCGCAGCGGCCACTGAACCGTGCCGTGAGCGTGTTTGCTTAGGCAAAAACCGCGGCATCCCGTCGCATTCTGTTGTTGTTTTACGCTAACCATATTTCGAAAGTGATATTCAATACCTCAGCTCCTGATTTTGCAAACGAAACAGTGTTTCAGGGGCGGCATTGATCACGTAGAGGCATGAGAAATGGATTATACCACAACTTAAGCGAACGTGATTTTCCTCGACTTTTCCCTTATTTATCCACTAGGAACCGACCTATCACGGATGAGTTTTCCGAAGTCCTGGAGGTTACTGTTATGTCATTTTCCCGGCCCACTTGCCACTATTGTTTACATGAGCGAGCATATTTTCCCCGGGAACGCTGTAGTTTACAGTTCCAGGCAACAATATTCATTGCCATTCGAATCGTTTTGCAATTTTCAGGAATGCTCTCTGCGTCAGGCAGTAAATATATTGCATTTCAAAGCTGTCTGTGATGTCCGAAACGTCCGTAATGCGATAGTTTAGTTTGCGTTTTATGAGCAAAGTGGTTTGGTTCATCGAAAACAGCCGTGGTCGGTGGTACGTGTTGCAAACGTAAACGAAACCAGTTTTAGATGATTATTGAATCATAATATTTTTTGGAAGTTATGATACCATTTCAGTAGATATATAAATATTTCAAACTTATTTAAAATGTTATGAAGCTTAATGATTGGCAAGTAGTTTTTTTAATTGAAATGTGTTATATAGTTTTAACAGTGTAGGTCTGAACTCAAACTTAGTGTTGATAGTTTTTAGTTTATTTGATCTTATTGATTAAACATGGCTGTAACAATTTTGCTTAGTTTTAGAAAAAAAAAACTGCATTGCAAGGACAATTATGTAGAGACAAAAAATGCTATACAGAATTTGGAAGAGGTTGTAAAAATAAACATACACAAAATTTATGGTCATGGTTTCATCTATCGCATTGTTATTTAAATGTCTTAAAAATTAGATGCACTTTAGTATTAGTTCAGTAAATGAAGTGGCCATAACTAAAAGTAAAAAAATTAAAATCTGTTTGATCGTGTGTGTTGATCGCATGCTATATTGTCGTTTGTGAAATGATGGGCTCTTTTAAATTAATTATTGCAATCAAAGTAATTAAGAAGCTGTTGTCATGCGTTTCATCAATTAAGATAACAGTGCTTCTTTGGTAGAGCGGTGGAATCATTGTATTCGTTTTTTTCTACATGCCACCATTTATTCCCATGCTAAATACAGTACCAAATCTATGCGGGATCACAGCGGCTGTTTCGAAATCGCAAGAGCGAATCCGTTTCAATAGCCAAAAGACATAAAGCAGCCGCATTGGTATGTTCCTATTTTTCGATCGTTTTCTCCCTCGAAATGTGTATGCTCGCATATCACCATACACTGCATGGAATTTGCTGCGGCTTGTGTGACAAGCGCGGTCCCTTAATAGGTACCGCTGTCATGGCAAGGCGTGAGTTTGTTAACTTGTTCGAGATATGGTCATTTTCGGCGGGCCTCGAGTGGAGTTTGACCCGCAGCAGTAGCAGCTAACGAACGAACAAAAATCACGCATTAAACCCATCAAGATCAGGGTAGGGACACCAGCTGCTAAGGGACAAACAAATCATGTGTAACTCTGTGATTCATCCCCGATTGTCATCTAGCCCGGGGTGGAGGGAACCGGCTTCAAAACCAGCGGTAGGAAATAAAAAAAAAAACAACAAAAAATTCGTTCCCCCAAATGGCGTAACAATTTCGCAAACAACAAAAGACAAGCCCGCCCTTTTTGCGCTAGGCGGAGATTGAGGCTGAGGCTGAGCGTTTTTTTTTTAATTGCAAACAGACGCAAACGGTTCGCGGGCGCTGCAAACCCTTATCAGAGGCAGTTCCAATAAATCGCCCCAAAAATCGGGGACGTGTGTACGATGCACTACCAACAAACCCCGAACCGTAGGATGTGATTCGGAACGCCGAAGGTCATTGTTGCCCTCGTGAGACGGAAATCAGGGGGAGGTTTGTTATTGCTAAAGAGATCTTCCAGCGTTAGCACTGTAAGCAAAGGAACGCTTTGCCGTCGCGGTATCCCGACAATGTGTCCCATTATGTCGGGTTTTTTTTCGGTATTCCGTTTTTTTCTTTTGCCATCATTTTTCAGAACGTGAAAAATGATATTTTGTTGCCGATTTTGTGGCTGTCTCTCCCGAGAGTTGGCTGTCCCGCGTCGTTCCGACTTCCGACAGCGAAGCGATACCGGAGCTGCCATACTTATATTCAGCACAAGAGCATTTTCGTAACACTGGCGTCTTGGTGTGTCACTATGTGTGTGTGTGTGTGCGACGTCAGGGGCACACGCACCAGCCGAACGGCGGCTACTAGGACGGTGCGTCTGGCGCACATAATAGGGCCCATAAATTACGGGCATGTTTCTCTCCCAGCGAACAGTTTGTCACGCGTAGCTACCGATGGTGCAGCCAGGATGGAAGACAGGAAATAATAAAATGACAAAAATTAAATGAGATCGGGAGTTGAGAAATGAACGAAACAGCAACAATAACAAAAAAAAAACACACCATGATGCTTTCGCGAACGTCGACGATCGTAGGGTGCGTCCAATAAGATCCGATCGAATCATCTTCGTCTCGCTTGCGCCAGGAGTCCTTTCAGCTGGCATTATGATTTGCATGACTCCCGCAATAGCAACGAGCCCGCGTACGAGTTCCTTGACCCGCGGACCATGAGTAGGCCGCTAAGTGGCTGACTCACGTACTTTACGGCGCAAGTACTCGCTGTGGTCGAGACCACCCAAGCATGTGATTGTAACGATCACCCGATCACCGTTTCCAAGCGCATCCAGTCACTTCCGCCCAAGGGATAACGCTGTGGCTGCTTCCTATCAGCAATGACCGCGGCTTGGATCGAAGCGCTCGATCCAGATGGGCTTGGGAGATGGGCCTAATGACGACTTCCTACGGGGCATAAACCACCCGCTTGCCGAGGTGGCAGCCATGTGCAGAGAATATTGGAGATTAATTGAACGTAGCCGCGCGGCAGACAGTACTTGTCCGCCTCAGGTTTCCCTCGGCTCTACAGTGCAGACGCACAGGAATGATCCATTTAGCGACGCTTCCACTCCATTTCCTGATCGCCGTAGTGTCCATCCACCGGGCAAGACACCAGTTTTTCTGCACTTGCGTCAGTTCCCTGGGCTCGCCGGCAGCTCCTTCGTGCAGTTTTTTTTTTATTGCATATGTTAACTCGATGTTTACATCGTTCGCTTTATGATTTGTTTATACGATCGCATCACTTTATTAGATGCGATCTTTGGCCCTGGTTCACTCATTCGCCATCCTCGGGGTGCAACCGCGGGTGGCTGGAGCGACTGTGTGTGTGTGGTCGCGTCTGATGCCGCACCCAAACGAGTAGCGCCAGGGTCGATCCGTGAGATTTGGCTACCACTCGGGTTCACGAATTTGGCAGCCTTCAGCGCAAGTGAGTAGCAGCAGCAGCAGCAGCAAAAAAAAACAGGAGGTAGAGAAATATACCGTCCTGCAACAGAACACAGACAACCCGATCGCGATGTCTACTTCCCGAGCAGAAGTATCTTGCTGATGTGTGTGAAGGTTGTTTTTGTTTTGTTTCGTTTTTTTTTGTATATAACCCGTCTTTTTACGGCTCCATTTTCGTGCAGGCCTGTGTCTGTTTTGCTAACCCGCCCCGAAAAGGGTTGCCAATCCTGGCTCACTGGCGTCACCGGTGCTGATACCAGTGCAATCCGTGCCGTATGCTGTCGGTTAAACATTCACAGCTCGGGTGAGCCAACGCTTCCGTTGGTTGGTAGATTTCTTGGAAGTGTACGGATGCCTCACACACACACACACACACACCGAGTGTGGAGTCTGCGAAAATGGAAAATAAACTGCACCGGGGCCCGGTGGCTGGGGTCGGGAAAGCAAACCGGAGCACCGCAAATGCAAGATGGCGCCAGCGAAGTCTGCCGAGGCGAGACGTTTTGGAAAGATCCCTCCGACGATTAGATCGGTTGACGATTGACAGGAGCAGAAACAGATTCCGTAGCCGTGCTCTTGATTGATTCGTCAAAAGCAGTCCCACTTGCAGGCCTACTGAGGGCGCGAACGTGGGAGTTTGCATAAACAGTCATGTTTCGCTTTCTGATTCATCTGGTATTCTTCGAAAGTGTTGGAGTGCGGATTACGGAATCGTACACAAACATTGGGTCTACGTGTAAGCAACGATTTTTTCCCCAATTTTGAGGAATTCTGGAGGAATATTTGCGTCCCAAGTCCGTTCCGGTTCGAAATCTAATGACGACCGAAAAAGGTTTGTAAATCTTCATAAAAAGAAGCTTAAAAATACTACACACTATACGTTACAAAACAGACATTAAATTGGCTTCTGTATTTGTATTTATTTGAGCTAAACGAAGCAAATATTTTTCACCTCCTCAATCCGGGGTAAGATTAATGCGTTACCGTTTATCAGACGTGCCCGAAACATCTCGATCTCGCACAGGGACGGAATGCCGGCCCGTGGTCGCATTTCGTACATGCCTCCGTCCCATCGCAACGAACAACGTCGCATTGTTCTCCGCATCAAGATAATCGCACTGGCACATTCCATTCCAAAGACGATGATGTCGATGTCGTTCGCACAATCGACGTCATAGCACGGAACGGTGCCGGTCAGTACGTGGCTGGCATAACCAACCTTCCAACACCTAGCCATACAAGCACTGGCGACGGACGGGGATCGGTTTCGCAGATTTCGTGGTTATTTCGTTTAAATGAACGGTTCGCCAAAAGCGCGATTTATCGGTGAAACCTTCGCTTATACTCGAACACCTTTCGATGCCCAGCTTGCGCGGATAATGTCCGCGCCCGAAAACCCATCCCCAACTGCTTTTGATTTCTCCCGTCTCGCTAATCATATGGTATTTTAATTTTCCCTATCCGCATCTAAAACGCACCGCGGTCGCGCCTGAAAAAAAAGTATGTTTTAGATCACTTAAAATAATTAGACCCAATGATACGTTTGTCGTCACATAATTAGGCAGCCTCCGGCCGTTTAAGCCGTCATATAAATCTAGCCGCTTCCCGGAGAGGAAAGCGTTCGCCATGGCAGCAGCACGCGATGACATTCACGGCCGCAGACGGTGAACGTTACAGTTTGGATGTGGAAATCGAAATGCTACTCCAGGCCGGTGACCGCGAACTGGTGCGATCGCGCCGGTTTTCGCCACGAAGTCTCTCGTGTCCGGTGGGATCGGGCGGTTGTGTGAGATGTCATCTTGTTCGGGATGGAATGACACGTTTTGGGCCGGGGCGAGGGAAAAAGGGGGAAGACGCGATTTGGCGAAGGGAAGAAAACGAATTTTAACGAATTTAGTGCCCCTGCGGGATCCGTAGATGGAACGTTTCGAGTTGGGAGGAGGCATAAATCTTCCAACGCGAGATGATTAAATGCCGCTAGCACACGTCGTGGACAGTGACATAATCAAGGGGATGGATTTTTGTTGCTCGTGACATGGTCTGACTTTAATCTCGGTATACTAACCGGGTCGAGATGAACGCGTTAGTGTAGCAATGCAATGCAATGTGTAAGAGAGCCGCTATCGTATCCATATCGTCACGTTAGCTTACCAACTAACGTAGACTTTAGCCGTCCACGACGACGCGAGCGAAACGGGACGATCGCAGAATATCAATCGATTCCAGCAGCCATGTTCGGAACGATCATTAAGCGTGTAGTGTGTACACCTGCAACAAGCACTTAGCAACGGCCCAAAACCCCAACGGATGTCCTATCGCACCTCGAAGTTTGTCTTCACAATACACGGGCAAACGGGCGAACGGGCAAACTTTGCGCAATGTGCACGCTCAAAGTTTAGTGGCAATAGATTACTCCCAGAAAAATCGATTTGCACCGACACCCCTGCCCCTGTTTACATTGGCCACTTTGGCGCACCGGCGCACACGGTCGGAATGTTTATTTACCTCGGTTTATGGCAAGGTGGCGAAAATAGCGCACCGAACACCACCGGGCCGATGATAACGATGATGATGATGATCATCGGTCTTGGTGGTGGTGGTGATGGTGCTACCGTTTTAAGCTGCTTGGAGAATTTGACGCAACATGGCCAATTTTGAGCCGGAGCTCACCTCGCCTGCACCGGGCACTCCCCCGGGAAGGAAACTTCCGGTGAGGGATTTCACTTAACGAGCGCAACCGTTGTGTAAAGCGGGAGGTGTCTCGCACACCAGAGCACACCTATCGCTTGTCTATGGTTGATGCTATAATTGTGAACCAAGGTTGCCGGTCGTCCAAAGACGGTGTCTGCTCATAAGGGCCTCGGAGCTTGGAGTTGGGTTTCCAAGGGCTAACAGACCACCGCTCGTTCGAGGTAGTACATTCCTAACTAGACATTGCTTATTTTAGTCACGTTTTTTTATTCGTTTCAAGCGGAAATGGGATGGCTAGTAAAAGATATGCTGATATTATACAGATGCTTCGTTATTTTTCCGGATAATGCAAGGTGTCCGTCTGCAGCGAGCTAATGGGCGATCAAGAGTAATCTAATGTGTTTTATAGAGTTGTACCTGCCAAGAGATATATTCACCTCCAGGGCCAATTTCGTCACATTTAGCAATGGCTACTATGGTGCGATTATAACTATTATTTTTGTATCTATATCACGATTTGATGAGTCGAATATTGTGAGTAAAAGTGATCAAATGTGATGGGACGCACAACTAAACGTAACTAAGCATAAGTTGACAAATTTTATCGAAGTTTGGAAATGTTTAATGTTTTATTTCTATCTTTAATTCACATAAAAAATTGGTGAATCTTTGAGGTTAATTTTTCAAACGAAATTTGCCATTCTGGCTGACTTCTTATACGTTTGACGTTTTAAATGTCTCTACCTTGCAGCTTCTATGCTGTGTAGTTCAATTCTTATTTTATGATTTATTTGAGCACTGGCTTGACATCTGTTGGCATGCAAACCTTCAAACGCACCCAACCCGCGCATCGAACGTTTTGTAGCCAAAACACCAATGACTTCATTCAGTATCAAAGGTGATTCTTAACAGAAACGCTGCAATCTGTCGCTGTAAACAACGGCATTGAATGTGCATTGTGATCGGCGCCGTAGACACGCAAAGGCAAAGGTTAATAGGAGGCTAATTGAACTGCCAATAACAACAGCCGTACCACAGACTCCTTGCCGGCGTCGATTGAAAAAAAAAACACAAACCAGTGTGCGTTTCACAGCATTCCTGGGCATCGTCATGTGGTAGCGGGAGAAAATAAATTCCTACCGTTTGTGACCGGAATAGGTGGTTGTAGCGCCGGGCAGTGCAGGAAGTGCATCTTCCGCCAACACACAGTCGGAACCGATCGCAACCTACCGACCGGTGGGTGGTGAAGCTGTAGCCGATGTTTGTTTCACTTTGAAGAGAGGGTTTACATCGATAAGTTTCCGCATAAACAATCCGAAAGTCTAGCGATGCGTTGCTAACGTTGCATCCAGCTAACCTCCAGCTAGTAACACGAGTTCTACAAGCGCAACAGCGAGCGTTAGCGCAACAAAATGCGTGGACAAATTTAGCACTGCCATAAATTATTTAATTCGTACCATGGAACACGCTAGCAGTAGCAGCAGCATCGTCATCCGCAACATGCGCACGAAGCTCAGCTGAATGTTCAAACTCCAAAACGGATCGTTCCGTGCATGAACGGTAGCGTGATTTAGGCGTGTGCGTGTAGTGCTGCTCCAAACCTTACCTAGCTGTCCGGTGCGGTACACACCAGGCAGGCAAGCAAGACGGCATACGAAGATGGTAGTAATTGAAACTCATTTCCGCCTGCGGCACGGAGTCCAGTGCGGGTACCGCGAGGAGAATTACATTCGCAAGACGACATTCGCAAGGATAGGTGATCCTCAGTGTCACCAAACCGATCCCCGATCTTCATGCGTCGTACCCATACCCATACGACACTTACAGCATGAATGACAGCAGCACGCAGCGGTCCCGCCGCGAACGGGAACTTATGAATGAAAGTGAAATTTGCGTTAACGAAAATAAACCTCGTCCTTTCGTCGTTCCCCGTCATCCCATGCCTTCGATCACAGATGCGAACTGCGACGCAGTGCACGAAAATAGAACAGGTGCAGCAACCTCTTCCCCTTTTCGGTATCATTAATTAAACGCTACAATGCAAATGTGCGGATCGCGCATCACATCTCCGCCCGGTTTGGTCCACCCCGGTGCGTAAAGATGAATGGTCCGAACCGAACGCGCCCTTGCTTAGGATCGATCGGTGCGGGTCGCATGTGCGCACCAGATGGAACGCTGCCGATGTGCATTTGCGTGTACAAAGTTCCCAGCTCCAGCTTCAGCGGCCATTGTCTTTGCTGGGCGAACGACTCCGGAACTGGCGTGAATTCCAGACCGCGGGTGGAAGTCCCAGGAGCACGATTCGACATCCGACCTTCCGGCACGTTGCACCCTGGACATTTGCATAGACGTCAATTAGGCACAGCACTTGGAGCGCTTCCAAGCAACTGGCGGCCGTCTTGCTGCACTTGCTGCCGCGTTCGGTGCGATCGTTCAGCTCTTCTTTATGTGCCAACCGTCTAATGCTACGAGTTCGTACGAGCGGGTCACTCGAAACCCAGAACCATCCGCCACAAAAACCCGTTGAGCTATAATTAATATTTTACTTTCGAGTGGTTTCAAGTGAGCGAGTGTCGCGTCGCGCTTTGTATCTACGGCGGAGGTACTTTTTCGATCACGTTCAGCCGAAGGTCACTTACTTTGATCTCATCGACGACGGATCGGTGCGCTGTACCCGCTGTTCAGCTGGTAAGGAGAACCATATGCTGTCTAGCCGTTCGAAAAATGAAGAATTCATCGCATTATCGTTCTGTTGCTCGTTTGGTCTGGAGATGGGATTACACTTTTCACCTTTAAGAACTCTCCCCATACACGGTTGTCGACACGATGTCTGGTCTGTCCAAGCAGTATCTGAAATAGATCATCCGCGTACGGCAAGTTTGGGTTTCTTGAGTCAACAACTAGTACTCAAATCAAGGCAGCGACCCTTCCGCAACGGATGATAACTTCGCTTCCCCGGTTAGACCACACCATAATTGTGCATTCTGATGTTGATTGGATCGCATTGACCTGTGTGAATTATTGGTCTCGTTGCCGTCACCATGTTCCCGTGACAGAAGCGTTGACAGGGCCGCTCGTCAAGCCTCGTGTCAAGCCACGCTGTTTTACGCGCGCACGTGCGTGCCCGGTGAATGTGGCGAAAAAAAGAACCCCCCCTCCCCGACCGTTTCTTCAACTGCCACATGTCACTAATTAAAGTTTGCTCTGCCCGTTGCGGTGAACGCGATCGTATGTATGCATTTTAATTAAAATCATGGACGCGTAAAACGAATCGAAACTTGTCTCGGTGGATGGAGTGGATCATGTTTTCGGTGGAGTTTCTGTCGTTCTCGGGAGTAGTAGCAGCGCCTACTGTGACATTTTGATGGGCACTCGAAAAAGCTCGCAGATAGCTCGAAGAATTTTCGTAGCTTGCTTCCAAGCAGACGGACTTTTAGGTGATTATGTTTTAGACAGGGTTTAGCCGCTTCGGATCTAAGATATGTCATTGTAGCCCGGCTGGCGATCAAATTGTCCCCATCGAATCAGTTCCCATTTATTTGACAGTTGCTCTGGTAGATTTCGGTTTTACAACCCTCAGCGATGAGTTCGCGGGAAGGTAATAAAAATCTTGCGCTAGATTTAAAATCTAAAACTACCATGGTAACGCGACAGCATGTGCGAGTGTGCGTGAGTGTGTGTGTGTGTGTGTGTATGTGTGTTCCGCATCTGTTTTCGGAAGACCGGTGGAAGCCGCGAAATGTAACAATACACCACTGCACATGCCGTCGGAAAGGGGTGTTGCGCCGGATCGTTCCGGTGGCGAAATTGAAAACTTTCCGGACCCCTGCGACAAACGCCAGCCAGGGTTTTCGGGCCGGGCGTAACCCTAAAAATAATGAAAACGGAAACATGTGCAGAAGCAGGTTGCGGTTAGGACCCCCGAACACTGCCAAGACGATCGTCACCGTGCCTGCAGTGCCGACTTCATCGATCCGCATCCGGACGGTTTGTTTGACGGTTTCCTCTTCTAATTCGTTTTTCAAAACCCCTCACCGTCTAACTTTTTTCGACGAGAACCCGTCATCTGGTCCGTCCCCGCGCACAAATGTGTAGGAACAGATCATTTCAGTTCCGTCGTTCGCCGGTCGGATAAGCGACGCCCAAATTTCAACACTTTCCTGTTCAGTAAATTAACCTTTTAGCACCGCTTTCTAATATCTGTCGTTCTGTTGGTTTATTGCAGGCAATAAAAAGCTCGTCAAAGAGACGGTGCCACTGTACACGAAGCTGATCATCAAGTGCAATTTCGACAGTCCCACGTGGTACAAGAACGGCAAGCAGATACCGGTGGATCATAAACGAGCAAAATCGTAAGTATAGAGACTGTACAGATAATCATTTGTTCGATATGTCTAAATACATCATCTATTCTAATGGACCTCTACTAAATAAGACATAATCACACGAAATCACTCGAAGCGCTCAAGCTGCGTGATCAGCTAGGATATGGAGTTGTGTCAGGAAAACACGTTCGTTTTCCGAGCAACCGAGAGAAAACTCACCAGATGGCTCGGGTTTGGATTGGTTCTGAAACTGTTTACCTTTTGCCGGGGCGCACATCGGCGTTTTCGACGGAAAAGTGGGACTTTCCTGCCCCCGGGGCCGAATGTTTAGAGCGAAAGAGCGGAACTGAGCTGGCCCGAACGCACGCGTGCGCCTGTGTGTGTGTGTGTGTGTTTGAAATTTCATTGAGCAACTTAAAATAAACATTAAGGCAGAAGTTTTCTGAAATTTGGCAGTAGCCAGCGGCAGCAAAACAGAAGCCAGAAGGACTCGAGTTCTCGGAATATCTGGAATGTTATTACTACGGTGGTCACTAACTCGCGCATTAGTGGGTATTGTGTTGGTGGAGGGTTTGGACATGAGGGGGATAGGGAAAAATCGTTAGAATAATCCATCCCACTCCCACCCCTAGCCCGGGAGTGGCTTCATGCTAGTCACACCAGGTACTACATTACCGCAGCCTTAATGTGTGTACATTATGGCGAACTGAGCGCTGTTGATGGGTGTGTTGCCTGTTGCTACTCAACAGAAATAGCAATTCCAAACGCGCGTGCACACAGACGGGAACCATCCTCATCGCGATCCGATACATCGAACACAGCACAATCGTGCGCTCTTTCTTCGGGTGGTGTGATCAATCTTTTTTTTTTCCCGTCGGCAATGCCAACCTTTTCAATTCCGCGTCCAGGTCGGTGCATCAATTTGTAATCCATTAAGAGCAATTACCAGTGTCTTCCGGCGAGAGCGGGCCCCGGCAGTACAAGGAACGGCATTCAGGAGAACCATCAAGCGAAACCGTGATTGTCCGCACTGGGGTTTAAACAAGCGAACTGAACTGTGCTCCTTCGACGGCGCGTCGACATTGTTGGACGATGCAGATGCAGATGTACCCGGGCGTCGCGCAACGTCGATTAAATGGAGTCCATTTTCCACTTACTGGCTTAAACTCCGGTCGTCCTTGCGCTCGAAAATCGCTGGATGGCCGGGGTTTGGCCGTGTCTAAAAATATGTTCCCGCAACGGTAACGGTGGGTGGGTGGAAAAATTATGAGTTTCAGCATCTCGGTTTTTTAACTCTTTCTCAATGTTTACAAACATTGCGCGCGAGCGAGCGCTCGCGTACCCCGCGGTAGTACCGCAACATAGTGCACGCGCACCACGCTCCATCAACAACTACTGCGTTTGTGTGCCAACCAACAGTGCGAGTCGAGGGAAGCTGCAAGCTGCGTGCACTGAGAGGCTACTGTCCTAGCCCCATACAAAACAACAATAACGACAACGAAACAAAAAAAACTCCACAATGCATTTCGTTCAAACATCTGCTCGATCGCTTGCCCGCGAAGGAAAATTGCTCCTATCCACGTGCGCGAAGGCCTGCCGAGGGTGATCGCATCGGGGTGCGAGAATGAAAAGCGTTATTGGAAAACCGAAAAATTCAATTACCCTCCCCCACTGGTACACCCTGTGAGAATGGAGATGATTTTTGAAGAGAACATATACGCGCACACGCGCTTCGAAATGTGATCGACAAATCTTTATTAGATTGTTGAAAAAATAAACAAATCCACACGAATCCTGTGGAAAAATGGGAGAAGCAGCGAATAGGAAACGCGCGGGTTTCCAGTGCGATCGACCACGTGGCCGTCCCCGAGTGTGCTTTTCCCCCTGGTGGTGTCGATTGACGAACCCGGAGACGAGCGGGCCGCTCTCGTAGTTTGGGATCGATCGATTGACACACGAATCAACTGGCTGCCGTCGAAAATGGTGCGATTTATGACACGAGCCGCATGGGTGAAAGGAACAGAGTGTGGTCGCTATGAGGTCGATCAGTTGACGGACGTGGGTCTTCGACTTCGAGGGTATTATCATGCGCTGGATGCGATTGGTTTCGATGTTTGATGGATTTATCGTCATACCTTCTTTGAATGGCATTGTGTTCGTCGAGGTGGTACTAAGCATCGGGAAGTTATTACCCTGCAATGTGCTTGCTGGGGATGTTGGGGGAACGTTTAACAAATGGGTGTACATGTGTTTAGGAGACCAAGAAGCGTCGTGTCGTTACTGCAGTCAACGATTAACTGTAGCTACCTCCATAAATCTAGTTAATCCTGTGTTTGATTTTCATTGGGTTTTATAGTTACTGAAGTAACATTGTTACGAGATAAGCTTCAGGAGAATAATGTCGTAAGGGTTATAGAAGGCCTCATTGCATCATCTTCACTATGTAATCAATTTTTTTGTAAATGACACTAGTTGAACTTACTAAGCTCTTTCCCTTTCACACATATCATCTCTCGTGTAGGCTTCGTTTTGAGTTGGTGCGCAAAACCGACGCTGGATACTATTCGTGTGGTTCCGAGTTCAACGAGTGGTCGAACCTAACGCTGTCCGTGTTTAGCCAGGAAACGGACCAGTACCAAAGCGACGGTGCCGGGATGGCTAACCTGGAGCGCAAAAGTTTACACCCACCGCCCGGTACGGTATCGTCCGGCACAAAGCAGCTGGACATACTGGACAATGAGCTGAAGGAGGGTCCACCGAGGATACTGGGCACTGTGGACGAACTCCAGTCTCCGCGCTCGGTTGTCCGCGAGGTGGGTGAAGCGTACCGGCTTAAGTGTGATGCCGTCGGTCAACCCCAACCACACATCAGCTGGCAGAAGGATGGCCAGGAGTATCGTGACAATTCGTACAAATCAACCATAGTGTTCAGGCACCTGATGCCGGGCGATGCCGGCACGTACGTGTGTGTCGTTTGCAACGAGTACGGATGTGTCAACTCAACGACCGAGCTGAATGTGGTGGAATCTGGCGAACTCGAACCGGCCTACATCCAGCACAACACCATGGAAAGTCATTCGCAACTGCAGGGTGACGTGCGGCCGGGTTCTCCCAATCAGGACATGGTGATGGTGCGTGCCATGGGCCGGTACTATCCGGTGGCGACCGACAAACGCCACCACCAGGAAGATGTGGACGACACTGACGATGAGGAAGATGAGGAGGAAAGCCCAACGAGCCGTGCTGGTGTCCACGGAACGGACACTACCGAGTACAGCGTTGGTTCGGTCAACGAATCCGCAACGACACCCGTCGATCGGGCACCGGTCTTTACCAAACCGGAGCAAATGTCCAAGTTGATACCGAAACCCTCCGGTAACATGGTACGGCTCCGATGTCCCGCCGATGGGTACCCGAAACCAAACATCTCGTGGACGAAGAATGAGCTCCCGATCGTGCGCAATATGGGACAAGTGAAGAAGGTCAACTGGGCGATCGTGTTGGAGGATCTGGTGCCAAACGATACGGGAAATTACACCTGCCTCGTTTGCAACCGCATCGGATGCATTCAATTCACCACTACGCTCGATGTGAACGGTAAGTTTAATTCGCGATTTTTTGCGCTTAGATTTTGCTAAGATCCTCATCGGTAACTGATAAAGCGTTGCCGTCGGCAATATTGTTATCCTTCAAACACGGACCCGGGTTAGATCGCTTTCCCGCGCGTCCACACTTTAAGGAGAGTCCGAAGAACGTTACCGCCCTGGTCAACACGACCGCCATCTTCCGCTGCCCGATCCTGTCCGATCTGGAGCCACACATTCAGTGGGTGAAGTTGCCGAGTGTGGAAAATCTTACCGTTCCCTTACCGGAAAACACAACGTCACTGGAGGTAAACACCGGACACCTTCTGCTGTTCTACTCTTCCTCTGGTGATGGGCAATTGCGTTCGTTTATTCGTTTCGTGTCTTTGGGTCGTACGAAGCTTCCTCACTATTAGATAGCCCCCTTTACGTTGGTTTTGGTTACTGGTGGAAATGGTCGTTAGAGCGGTTGTGGTTCAATAAGAATATACACAAATATACATGTACAACGTATTCCTTATCATCCTTTACAGACCGTGTCAACCACAAGCCGATCATTACGAAAACGTTACAAAACGTTACGGTTACTGTCGGTGAAAACGTCACGATTGAGTGTAAGGTGCTTAGTGACCTCACGACGCACGTCGAGTGGGTCAAATACAAGGGCCTCTGCGAAGTTAAATGCGACAATATATCGAACACTATTAAGGTGAAGGTTTAAATATGATATCAAGCAGTGCTGTAATTTGGGTGACTAACACGTTGCTTTCTTCACTAACCGTGGCATGTTCGTACTAACAGGGATTAACCATACATTTAATATATTTTTTTCGAGATTACCTACTAACTTTACCGATTCACTCTGAATTGTAGCTAATTTATATGAAACAGTAGTAGTAGTAGCAGCAGCAGCAACAGGAGTAATTTTGTAGTACAACATAAAACGAGTAACATTTTGCATTCGCATATCCATATCCAGCGTCATCCCGATAATCCCGAAGTGTTAACGCTGCACAACGTCACCCATTCGGACGAGGGTTGGTACACCTGCATTGCGGCCAACAGTCTCGGTTACTCGTTCGAAAGTGCGTACCTGACGGTGGTAGACGAGCTGCCATCGGATGACACACCGACCGCCCATCCCGTACGGACGCACTCTACGCTGATCACAGTGATGACCATTTTCCTGTGCTTCTGCTTTATGGTACTGGCCAGCATGGTGATCGTAGTGTGCAAGAAGCTGAAGCGCGAAAAGATGAAGCATCGCGCCATGGAGCACGTCAACCAGTGGACGAAGAAGGTAATCGTGCTGAAGCAGCCGGTCGTCGAGAGCAGCATACCGGGAATGTCGGAAGCATTGGTAAGAGTATGGAGTGTAGTATGGAGTCGCTGGAAAGCTTATATCTCACGTTTTGTGTTTTTCCACTTCACAGCAAATGCCGATAGTTCGCATCGAAAAACAACGATCAACACTGGTGCAGAGCGGTAACTGTGATCCGACCATGATCTCCGAGTACGAGTTTCCGATCGATCTGAACTGGGAGTTCCCGCGGAGCAAGCTACACCTTGGCAAGAGTCTCGGTGAGGGAATGTTTGGAAAGGTCGTGATGGCTGAGGCACACGGTCTCGTCAAGGGACATCCATCGACGGTGGTCGCAGTCAAGATGCTGAAGGGTAGGCTCTATTAGATGAATAGATTGGAAGTTTGTGTTATGTTAAATTAACGTACAAAAAAAAAACTGTTACTTTCCACAGAGGGTCACACCGACGCTGACGTAAAAGATCTGGTCTGTGAGATGGAGGTGATGAAGATGATTGGCAAGCACGTGAACATTATTAATCTGCTGGGTTGCTGCTGCAAGGATGGACCGTTGTACGTGATAGTGGAGTATGCACCGCACGGCAATCTAAAGAACTTCCTGCGTAGCCATCGTTTCGGTTCGAATTACGAGGCGACCAACGAAAAGGAGAAGAAAATTCTCACCCAAAAGGAGCTCATATCTTTCGCGTATCAAATCGCACGTGGCATGGAACACTTGGCTTCGAGAAGGGTAAGTAAAACGTTATCTGAATAGGTGTTTTTTCCGTCTGGATTTATCTGACCTCTATTTATTTTTTTATCATTCAGTGCATTCATCGAGATTTAGCGGCACGAAACATTTTGGTGAGCGATAACTACGTGATGAAAATCGCTGATTTCGGGCTGGCCAGAGATATTCACGATCAGGAGTACTATCGTAAGACAACGACTGGCAAGCTACCGATTCGATGGATGGCACCGGAGTCGTTGGAAGAAAAATTTTACGATTCGCAAAGTGATGTGTAAGTGTTAGGGTTTATTTTATAAACTTTCTCCATGGTTTAGGAAACTCAATGTTTGCTCATTCCACCCTAGTTGGTCTTTTGGAGTTCTTCTGTGGGAAATTATGACACTTGGCGGCAATCCTTACCCATCGATTCCAACGTGGGACAATTTGCTGGAGCATTTGAAAAAAGGAAAACGGATGGAAAAACCACCACTATGTTCAATTGAAATGTATGTTGAGCCCGTTGTTTGTTTGTTTTCTCTTGAAAGCTAAACTCTACTAATGCCTTTACTATTTCACCAAAGATATCTTTTTATGCGCGAGTGTTGGCATTATCGGCCAGAGGAACGACCTACGTTCAACGAAATTGTGCAGCACCTAGATCGACTCGTCAGCATAACGTCTAATGAGGAGTATCTCGACCTAGGATTACCGCAGCTGGAAACTCCCCCCTCGAGTGACGATAGCGACGACGAGGAGGACGAAGATGATTGCGACAATCAAGTGGACCCGGAACACGAGCGCGTCCACATGTATCGATTCAATAGAAGCTACAACAACGACTGTATCTACTAAGCATTGTGCCATTGTGAGGGGAGGATAGAGATTCCACAAGAAGGGCCTCTTTAAGTGAGCTATATTTATATAGCTCAAAATAGTTTATTTATTGTACAGCATCGTTTGAACGTGAATGTATGTTTGAGAACCTAGCACGGATGTGACGTATGAGCAATAGGAGTTTAAGGTTGAACAAGACTGTATTTATTTGCGTGTAATGTAGGACCCGGTAGTAGTCATAATGCAAGCAAACAAAGGAGGGAAAACTAGTCAATAACTGCGGAGTCCGTTCGTGCAGCACATCCAAATCATATTGTGTAGTGTACCAAGAATATAGTGACCGTGTTGAGAGGCCATTACAATTTAGTACTATTTGTTCTGTCGAGGATTGCTTCACGGGCCATAGTTCGCACGCCAAAGCAATCTCTGTCCGAGTTTAGTAGTGCAGTGTATAGTTCTAGATGTACTTTCGAAGAAGAATTGTAAGTCAACGAGTTTAATTAGGTTTACATACGTACCATGACGTTTAGTGTAATCCGATAATCTTTCGCAAAGGTATCCCGTATTGAAAGTAATTATAACACTGTTAATCGACACCCTATGGAGGTCTAATGCTTTCAGTGAGCAATGTTAGCAACGTAAGGGAAACTTTCAACGAGTATTATTGTAAATAGAATAAAGTTGAGCATGGTGCACTCAAATTAAGCGAATTGTAAAAATCGAAGCAATAAATAAAACCTAAGTAAAAAAACTATATCGTTGAAAATATTTTTTATGTGTTAGAGAGATTTTTTGTTTTCTTTATTTCGTCAACAATCCATGGTTGACGGGTTTGAAATAAATCTAACACTACGCCGATTATAGCTGTCATAGTAAACTTATGAATCTATTCCATCAGTTTATTAAAATCCCAACTTTTCCATCGTGTGTTCGAATTTTGCAATTGGCTGTAGAAAATATAATATTTTATTTTAAGAAATACCATATCAAATCCTATCAACTTTGAAAGACAATTAAGTTGCAACATTTTAACTAAACGTGTTTTTTCCTAAAATCTCTTTTTACGCACTTTTGCTAACTAGTTAAAATACTTACGTAAAATATAAACCGCACAATCCGCACATGTTACAAATTCGTTACAAAAATAGTTTGAATTTCAGGCTGCTGGATTGGATTGTATCCATAACGTTCCGAGGCATATGGAACTATCGTTCCCGCTGTTAGCGAGCTGACGTCCATCACTACACACATCCAAGATGGCGGGTAAGTGCGTGCGTCTGTGCTGGGCGAACTGTAAATTATCGCGAAACTTCTCCTAGCAAATCTAATCTTTCTTGACAATCATGTTCACAGAACTGTTCGCCAAATACACATGCACCAACTGCCAGGAGGACATTTCAGGGATCCGCGTGCACTGCGTAGTGTGCACAGACTTCGAGCTTTGTCTAGCGGTAGGTGTGGTGGTGTCGATGCGAAAAAGAGGGCTTCTTCCTTTTCGTGTATGACGTCAGCTGGCTTGTGTCAGTCGGTGCATTGACGTTTTTGTCTATGTTTATTTCACCCCCTCCGACCTAATCAACCGCTTCGTTTGTTTACAGTGTTTTGCGGCGGGGGCTGAAATTGGACCGCATCGCAATGATCACTCGTACCAGTTTATGGACACGGGCATCCTGTCCATCTTTCGCGGCAGAAGTGGCTGGGCGGCACGCGAAGAACTGCACCTGCTGGATGCGATCGAACAGTATGGCTTTGGAAACTGGGAGGACATTAGTAAACATATCGAAACTCGCTCGCCGGAGGAAGCCAAAGAGGAGTATGTGTCGAAATTTCTCAACGGAACGATCGGTCGTCACACCTGGCAGACGGCGATCGATCAGCGCCCAATCCTAACCGATCACACTTCGGACGATACGGGACCATTAAGTCAGCTGTTGATACAGAAGCTACCGCCGATGGATTGCACGACCGATGAAGCGGCCGCACTAGGATACATGCCAAATCGTGACGATTTCGAACGGGAATACGACCCGACGGCCGAGCAGCTAGTTTCCACACTCTCGTTGCAGCCAGACGACGAAGATGTGGATATGTTGCTTAAACTTGCCCAGGTGGATATCTACACACGCCGGTTGCGGGAACGAGCCCGCAGGAAACGAGTGGTGCGTGATTACCAGCTGATAGCAAACTTCTTCCGTGGGAACATGAAACGAGTACGCCAGACACGTGATCAGCGGGAATTCCGTGAACGTTTGCGCACCTACTCCCAGTTCTACACATCGCACGAGTTCGAACGACTCATTTCGTCGCTGGAGCGTGAACGAGCGCTACGGATTCGACTGTCCGAGCTGAACCGATACCGATGGAATGGTATTCAGCGTGTGGACGAATGTGTTCACTTCGAGCAGCATGTTGCCGCGGCACAGTACCGCAACACTGGACCGTACGGACATGGACGCACGGTAAGCATGCACCAGTGTAGCCTTACGCACCAATTGGATCGGCATGGAAATGGATTGGTGTGTGATGTATTGGATACGTTCCCCTTCTGCCATTTCCTTTGCTACCATCGGTGTCGTTTCCGATTATACATGGGAGCTATTTTTGTGACTATTAATGTTCTCGATGCCCGCGACTCCCGGTCTCAATCTGTTTTTTCTCTTTCTCTCTCTCTCTCTGTATTGTTTTTTCTCCATTTTTTTTTGCGCACACGGTCGGTTCGAAATAGCTTGCATGTATAATCGGTCCAAACGGTCAGTCGATCACCGGTTGTATAAGACAAATTTTGACAGGACAACCGAAGCAGAGGCGTCTCTGGCGAGAGCGGCAAAGGGGCATCGGTGTCGGCGGTGGCGTCGGGCAGCGTAATGGGCCAGGCGGTGGGGGCTTCGGCGTTGGCGGCGACTCTAGCATCAGGACAGGCAGCACAGCCGACGGTGATGGGATCGGTAAGAAGAAGCGAAAGCGACGTCCGAAGCTCAAGTTCCATCGACCGAAAGTCCACGCACCCCACCGACGACCGGGTTTGCTCCGACGACTCATACAACAGCAAAAACTGCTCGGATAGCTTACAGCGGGAGGCAGTGAATCCCTCGAACCCGGCGGGCGGCAATCCGCACCCGCCGGTGAGCGGCCAGAAGCACCACCACCACCACCACCATCAGGCGAACGCCGGCGCCGTGGGAGGAAACCTGGCAGCCGATCCGGCCCAGCAGCCCGGGGGACAACTGCTAACATCTAACGAGATTCAGCTCTGCAGTTCGCTCAACATGCCCGTCACGCGCTATCTGACGCTGAAGACGGTGCTGCTTAGTCGGCCCACCCTAGACCACAACATAAACTCGGTTGCGGAGAGCATCGTCAAGAAGTATCTGGTCAGCCGTGGGTGGCTACAGACCAGTCCACAGAACTGAGCGTACACAGCTCCTGTACAGTAGAAGGCCAGTTTTATGTTTTTAAAATTATGACCATAAGTAAAATACTAGTTGCCGTTGATCTCATGCATTAGGAAAAAACAATCACTACCACAAATTCGTTTCACCTCTACTACGTGCACGAGATATCAATGCAGCAACAGGGATTTGACAGGGAAGGCTCTACATTAGTTGGGATGTAAATTGTTTTTTTGAGGTACTTGAGTAGCTCTTGAGAACAGTAACAGTTTGCACACGGATTATGTGTGCATGTGTGCATTATGCCATAGTTTCGCTATCGGAGTAGTTCACATTCCCACTGCGTGATAACAGTAGAAGCTTTTGATGCAACTATTTAAGTAAAGCACACTCGATTGCATGCGTGTGTTCAACGTGTTCTAGCGGATTTGGTGTAAGAAGCACCACCTAAACCTCCACTGTAGATTACCGATGTTTAAATTGAACGGAGAAAGCTCTTAGTTTTAATCCTAAAATAAAGCTTAAGAAAGATAAACATGTTTGTATATTTTTTGTTTTTTTTTTAACCTAGGTTTCTAAATCAATCATTACTGTTGCTGAAAGCTAAGAACACACATCTGTAGATTATTTTTTATTGGGTGTTAAACCGCCTGTTGGCAAGCGGCTCCATAGCTCAGCTGGTTAGAGCGTCGTGCTAATAACGCGAAGGTCGTGAGTTCGATCCTCTCTGGAGCCAAAAATACCTTTTTTCTTCTGCGTAGAAGTATGGCGTTACATACCTTTTAAGATCATTTTATGGTACATCGTTACTCATGAATGTAAAATCCAGCTTAGGTCGTGAATTTCATTTTTTTTCGTTAGCTCAAAAGGTACGACTGTAATTCTGTAGGTTATTCCCGCACTTTTATGCAGCTTTGTTCTCTTGTCGTTTTCAACAAAATTGCAAAGCTTAAGAGGAATTCCATACAATGGCTTTTACATTGTATCTTCAAATATATTATTCAAATCTTATCAACGGTATGACTGTGTAATTGGAGAAAAAAAACACTTTTAATGGTATTTACAAGTAAAATAAATTAACAAACGATTAGCATTTGTCAGCGTTCTACTGTGAACTGTCAATTTAAATTAAGATTCATGTCGCATACGTCAAATCGTAAATACGTTGCAGCTTGCATGCAGGCTGTTTTTGGGGCCTCGTGAAAAGAATGCTTTGGTCAGCAAATTCACCGCTTTGCGTGTGTTTTTTTTTTAACTAGACCGATTAACTATGCACACTTGATGTAGAAAGTAATCAAGGATAAGTTAATTGCGTTTGTCTTCCCGAGGGAGTCTTTTACCGTAAAACGCCTGACAGGCTGCAAAGCTGCTGACGTGTCGGTGTGACGGAATGTCAAGCGCAAAGAGGTAGGCATTAAAACACGATCATCAAGGGGGCACAATTTGTGTTGTAAAAATTACCTGTTTTCATCAAGAAAACGAGTGCTTATAAGACGCCCAAAAAACCTCGCTTCGCTGCGTGTAAAAGTGTACTAGTTGTTGTATAAATCAAAGATCGTACGGTGTGACCGTGTGGAAAAGTATTTTTGCCCACCAACGCGTTGACTTATGACGCCCAGCTTGCGCCAGCATCATTGCGTATGCAACAAGTTTGACAAATAATCCAATAGGAAATCCCAACTCGGTGCATTCTGGCCTGTGCATTCTTGAGTGTTTTTAACACCCGCCCCGGGTTTGGGTTCGTGCGTGCGTTTGGTTTGATTTCAGGCGCATAATTCGCCGTGATCGAATGTGACCGCGAGAGTGTTGGCGTGATCCTTTCTTTCGGACTGGCTGGTTGGCTGTGTAAAGCGTAGCGCGAAGTGAAAACGAACATAAATTGTGCCGTGCGGAATGGTGGGAAGAAAAACCACAACGACACGCTCCGGCGGTGGGGTCGTGAAGAAAGAGGAGGTTTTGATGAACGTCCAGTTGAACGGCGACGACGAAATAGATCTGGTGCCCGTCAGCAAGGAAACCGAGTATGGAAGCGCGTCCGGTGAGGAGGATCGGGAGGGGGATGAGGATGAGGAGATGTCGGACCATCCGGACTCCGATCCGGAACTGCTGGAAACGGCGGATGGCCGACTGGTGCTGGACATTAAGCGCAGCAAGTGTTGCGGCAAGTGCAAGAAGGTGCTCAAAACGTCGTCTGTAAGTAGAACCATGGCGCGTACCTGATGCCATCTTAAGAATATGCAATTCGCAAAACGTTTCACCTGATAAAATGTAGCAAAGAAGTATTAAGAATTCTATTCGTTTCAGCAAATGCGAGCCCACAAGTCCGAATGTACCGGTGTGGTGGATTCGGTGCAAGAAGCGATCAAGCAGGAGCGGAAGGCAGCCAAATACGCCAACCCGAGCGAAGAATTCCACAAGTACTGCAATCCAAACCCGGACAACCCGTGCTACTGTTGTGGGGAGGATATCACCACTGCCCACGTCGGTCACATCCGGTGTCAGTTTTGTCCGAAATCGTTCAAAGCGTACGAATATCTGGATCGACACATTAGTTCCATCCACTCGGAATCGGACGCGTTCGCGTGCTGTTACTGTAATGCCAAGTGCAGCACGCAGCAGATCCTAGACGAGCATCTGAAGACGCACGACGAGGGCAAACCGTACGCGTGTATGGCCTGCGGCAAAGATTTCACCCGCCGCTATCATCTGGACCGGCACGAGAAACACACCAACTGTGGCATGGTCCCGAAAGAGGTGGAAGTGATGCCGTGCGAAGTGTGTGGCAAGCAGTTCACCCGCATCGACAACCTTCGCGAGCATCTGCGTTCTCACATGGGGCAGGGCGCACGGAAGCGCGACTACCAGTGTCCGTACTGCGTGAAATCGTTCTACGGATCGTCGCTGCTAAACATTCACATCCGCACGCACACGGGCGAGAAACCGTTCCCGTGCGATCTGTGCCCGATGTCGTTCCCATCGACCGGGGCACTGCGGAAGCATCGACGCAAGCATACGGGCGAGCGCCCGTATCGGTGCGACGAGTGTTCGGCAATGTTTGCGGCACGGGAAACGCTTAATCGGCACCGCATGACGCATACCGGCGAGCGGCCACACGAGTGTCAGCAGTGCGGCAAACGTTTCATCCAGGCGACGCAACTCCGCACGCACATGGCAACGCACACGGGCGAAAACGCGTTCGAGTGCAAGGAGTGCGATGCGAAGTTCAACCGGAAGGCACGGCTAACCGAACACGTTCGCTTCATGCACAAGGGCGAGCAACCGTTCTCGTGCGGTACGTGCTCGAAGATGTTCCTGCGCCGGGACGATCTGGTGCGACATGAGCTGATCCATTCGGACGTTAAGCGTAAGTCGACCGGGGTGGATCTTTCGCCGAGGAAGGTTGTTTTTTTTTTCTTCTTTTAACTATATTTTCCTTTACCCTATCACAGCGTTTGAATGCACTACGTGTGGCAAGCATTTCACGACAAAAACGGCGATAAATTTGCATCAACGAACGCATCTGGAGGATGCACAGGCGCAGTGCAAGGTTTGCTCAAAAGTCTTCAAACGTTCCGACTGTCTGCTGCGGCATATGCGTTCGAAGCATCGGTGAGTGTTGTTTTGATTTGGCTTTACTTTTATTGTGATTATTTTTTTTTCACATCCGTTAGTACTTTTATTGTGATTATTTTTTTCACATCCGTTAGTATGTGACAAGTAATTAGTTTCGTAAAAATCCTTTAATATTCTTTTCAAACCTTCTTTGGTAACCAGTTATACCTTTGTTACGATTAAGTTTCTACAAGTTTTCTTCAAAAATGTGTTTTTCGAATGGTATTTTGTGTTTCATTCGTTCGTTTTTGATAAAAAATACCAAACTAAGGGCCGTTTTCCATGTCATTCAAACTTCAGGAACGTACTAAATCCCTTCATACAAGCGAGAATAACCTGTTGGATGAACTATGGCGGATGGATGAATTACGCACTGGAAAGACTTTCAGCGCATGCTTTTCTGTGATGGAATAACTAAACCAAACCCACTAACACACGTGAAGGTCACAGTGGCTTTGAAATGAGACTAGGATTCACCGTTGACCGTAGAAAATTGTTGGATGTATGAATAAAAATCTTGTTGTAATAATAATTCAATACGTATTCTTTATATCATAAATAACATGATTAACAAAAGCACATGATGAGTATTGAGTTGAATTAAACTACCAATTTGTAATGCAAGTTGTATGCTTAATTATTGGTGGATGATACCATTTGCACCATAAAGTATACAACGCGTACGACAAATTGCTATTCTATCCCTTTGCACTTACACGAATCTTTAAAACTTATCTATGTGTTTTGAGTTTGTAGATCAAATTGCATGATCTTGAGTTTTTTTTTCATCTGTTTGTTCTTAGGAATAATCGTAATAGGAACGTATTGTTTACCAGTATACTAACTATTATTCTTTGCCAATCTATTATCAATACTTTTTTATTCGAAAGCATGTATTGTTTTATTATCATTTGTGTGGTTCTTTGGCTTCAGGGATTATCATTATGTTAATGAATTTAGTATGAGGTAGTGCAATGATGTAAACCATAAAGAAATTAGATGAATTTAAGCTAAATAACATAAAGTTGGCGTTCTGTTATTTATTTAAAACAGTGGCACTGAACGTATTTAAAAGCGAGGCTTCCATATAAATTAAGACTTTTCCCACGCCGTGATTTTGACTTTGTTTCCAATTCTTCCTATCAACAGCGAGTACTTGGACCAAATTATTGATGACACTGAGAAGGCAAAAATGGAACAACTGATGGCCAAGCGGGTGGCAGAAAAGGAAGCTACGGTCGAGATCGATGGTGCCGTGTATCAGATCACCACGATGGACGAGTCCCAGGCCGCGAAGGAGCTCGAGGTAGAGCAAAACCAAACGGTGGAAGTGTTTGAGGTGCTGGAGGTTCCGACCAGTGCACCGGAAGCGCCTCCGATCGCAATAATACCGACCACTTCGGTACCGTTCGAGCTGCTACCGATCACGGAGGATACGGAGGTGATCATAAGCGAGGAGGGTGATGTAGAGTTTTTGGAAAAATCAGCTCCATCGCTCGTACAAAGCATCGTGGACTTAGGGAAGGCAAAGAAGGAAACGATCGTCCCTGTGGACGCAAGCAAGAAGGTACCGACACCGATAGCGATCCCGGCAAAACCGATAGTGGTGCCAGCTGGACGACGATCACCGCCGGTTGTGCTGGATAAACCATCCATTGTGGGACGACGATCCCCTCCGGTCATCCTGCAGAAACCGGTGACACCAGTTGCAACTCCGAAAGCGACAGTTTCCGTCACATCTTCCACTAGTATCGGTGAATCACCGAAGCAGAGCATTTCTAGCCCCAAACCAAGTGGCAGCGGGCTGGTACAGCAAAAAATGGACGTTATACTAAGCCGTCCAGTTCCGAAGCATACAACTAACGGTGCCGAAAAGAAAAGCCCGACGGTACAGCCGAAACCGGAACGTAAGGAAACGAAGGAACAGAGCGTAAAGCAAGTAAAGCCTCAGGTAACTGTCTCACCCGCTGCTAAGGCTCAGGAAGTGAAGCCGAAACCTCAGCGGGTTGTACAGAAGGAGCCCGCAAAGCTGGCAGATGAGTCGAAACCGAAGCGCAAACGTGCCGAACCGAAACCGTCCCCGCCTGCCGCCGGGAAACGTGTGCGCGTCGAGGAGGATAGTATTCCGATCTTTCTCAGCGATGACATGCTGGAGCGCAAAATATCTGAGCTGCTCCAGATGCTGATGGGTGATGATATGTTGCGCAGCTTCGGTTGGCCCGATCGTCCCGTGGAGGAGGTGCTGGGACGCGTGATCATTGGCTGCGGCCATCAACCGACGAAGGGCGAAGAAGCTGGTGACCATACGACGCGCATGCGAGAGAACACGAAGATACTGTTCTCCGTCACGATGGACGACGAACACATTAAGGCGCTGCTCAACAACCACACCGTGGACGAGGTTATAATGCACGTGCTGAAAAACAAATGAGCGGACGAGCGAACATCTGGAGTCTGGCTCCGGTGGCGTCATCTTGCGGGTCACGCGAGCGGTGCAATTGATTGTAATTTTATCATTTAGTTATTTTCCTGCTTGTCTTCTAACATCGTAAGCGAAGTGGCCTTCCAAAGACCTTATAACGGAGTGAGGTTATATAGTTTTTTTTTATTATTCTTTAACGAAGATTTTATAAAGTTTCACTTATTTCATACGCTGTATAAGGGTATAATAAAATATGAACTGAACTAACTTCAGCGGAAAATGCCTTCATTCGTTTGTAGTTTGGAAGGAAAAATACGCACAGACAATACAGGTTTCGCGTGAGATGCTGGTTCAGCGCACGGAAAGGCATTACACTTTGGCGTCGGGTAGGGTTGCGATCAGCTTCGTTACAAGAACCTTAGCGCAATCAAACCGGCGAGGATCACCACCTCCATCACGATGATCATGATAAGGATCAGCTTGTTGTACAGTACGTTCCGTTTCATGGCACGGATAATGGCACCGGAACGGCTTAGGTCGTTGTTCGCATCCTCCAGTCGGCGTTGGCTGCGGAGAAGTGATTCACGCTGCACTTCAAGCTCATTTATGACCTGCGGGCAAGTGCAACAAACAAAACACAATGAAAAACCTTGGCTGCGGGCAGTCGAATCATTTGTGGGGCTTCTTTCGCACCTCATGACCCGTATGTTCCGTCTCGATGGCGATTTGATTCGAACGGGCCAGACTGGCGGACGTTCGTTCCAGTATTTGTCGTCCCTGTAGCACCTGCTGTCGATGATGATCGTTCCAATCGAAATCGGCCATTCTGCAATATTTATCTATCAAATTGCATATGGGGCTGATAAAGAACAGCGATATGTGCGAGAACTGTGAATAAAAACAAACACTGTGTTGTTTTAGGTTTTTGTTTTGGTCTCTTGCTAGGTTATCAACCCTGAACTGTCAGAGGGTAACATAATGGCAATGTCCCTATGAACATGGATTTGCTGTACGTGAGGAAAACTTACACCAAAAGATAGAAATAGTTAAACGTATTGTGCATCATGCCAAAGCAGACTTGGATCTAACAGCATATTACGAACTTGGAAAGAAAGATATAATATCATCTCTAAGTTTACTAAGACGATGCGTCCGAAAAGGGGCACCATACTACAGAGATTGCAGAATCGACAAAAAGTTAAATCAACAGAGATGGTAAAATTAAAACAACAAAATCTTTTCCAATCGTTTCAAGGGTTCCACAACCAATCAATGCCACGAAATTCAAAAAGTACATAATATTTTTACTGCAATCCATCCAGAATATCCGTCAAATATCGTACATTTTCCGCATTGGTCAATTGGGTCCTGTTTCGCTTTTTTTAAATTAAACATTGAAAGCCAAGCTACCAGGTTTTGTTGTGTCAAATTTGACTGTTGTGTTCTAGGTTGGTGGGTATGGTCATATCATTCTAATCGTTTCGAAATCCTTAGAAAAATAAACGAATCCCCAAATCTCTAATTATATAACTTCAAACCACACTGAATGTGTTTAAGGAGATTAAAGGAGTTAAAAAAGATGAGATGATAGAATGCAAGACATTTTCATCTTGTGAATTAAATAAATAATTTAAATAAGGGAATAAAATGAGCAAAGAATTTATTAAGAAAGGATGGATTGGATAGTCACATGTTTTTGGTTTATTTCATTTGACTCAAATACTGCATATTTCAACATCATTCTCAGTTGATGTGTGTTAGCATTTTTTATTCTTATGCCCTCATATACGTTTGCTCATCAACGTAATTAAAAATTGCCCGTAAACGTCAAACATCGCTTTCAATATGTCTACCTTGACAAATCAGTGACGCAGCCTTGCTAACATACATGTTGAGTTGTGTTGTTGCTACTTCTGAGTCGGAACAAAAAGAAGAAGACGAAGAAGTTGAATAGGAAGGCTAGCTGTGTGTGCGTACTCGCTGCTGCTGCTGGAGTTTTCGTGGAAAATATTCTTTTCTCGTGGAAAATCCGTGGCTCCAGGTTTGTCGCCAAGAAAAACGTGTCGTGCTTACCGAAAAAACACCTTACCCTATTTCGCAACCGCGAATGCGGAGAGCTTCCGGTGAAAAGGTGTGTGGTGTGAAAATGTTCATTACCAGTGCTACTGGGAGTGGTGGTGGTGTGAAAAAATGCATTTTCCTTTCGGCTCACGGGTGCAGACTCCTGCTGCAGCCTGCTTTCCTCTCGGCGGCAATTTCCTTTATCCACACACACTCCGTGCAGGATTTTTCATATGCTTTATGTGTGTAGTGATGTGTTGTTTGTGAGCTGTATTTTTCTCCACGCGCTGGCAAGATGCAAATGTGCAGGGTAAAAAAAACGATACGCGGACCGTGTGCAAAAACCATCCCACCGTGGCGCAGTGCGTGGTGAAGTGGAAACCGAAAGGAAAGAAAAAAAAAAACGATTCCAACTCTAATTCTGTGATCTAATTTTGTGTTCCGTTTTTAGTAGGCGATTGAAGCGGGCGGGGTGGTATGTTGTTATCTAAAACCGTCGTTTTCTTGACACCACGGGCACATCCAGATGCACAAACACACAACAGACACACATATGCGGATGCGGCACCTCGAAGACGAGGGTGTGAAAACGTCAACCAGAAAAAAATCACCATTCTTCGTTTTCCACCCGTGAAAGGTTGGTGGCGACGGAGTCCCTTTTTCCACCGTGGTTTCGTGGTTTCGCTTCGCTGATTTTTCACCTTCTCACGCCGACGGCGGCGCTACGGTGTTGTTTTTTTTTGTTAGGATCGCGTCCGTGCGTACGTGTGCGCGTGCGGTTGTGAGAGTTGGATGGTCCGGGCAGGAACAAAAACAACGACAACAAAAACATACCGTGAAATTGTGAGATTTTCTGTCCCATTTTCTTTCCAACGTGGATCGAAGAAGGAAGCAGAATTTTCGTTCCGCACCCCTAGATAGAGTTATCCAAAAATAATACACACTTCAAACGTGTGTGTTTGTGTGCGTGCGCGCTCGCGTTTGTGTTGTGTTATTTTTCTCTATTCCGCTGCGCCTGTGTGTGCAGCAGCAGTGCGCCGGGAATGTATCGCGGTGTGAATGTTACCCGTTTCGGATGAGCAATTTGGCTGCGTTGACGCGTGAGATGGTATTGGTGTGACAAATGGACGGGTGTGTGCGTGCTCGCACACCTGGAATGTATGTGGTTGCGCGCTCCATGTAGGTGCATGTGCATGGCCGTTGCAGCGGCTGCACCTGCATCCACAATGCATTTGCGTTGCCGTGCGCTAGTAGTGGTGTTGTTCAGTCGTCTCGCACCCGTCCAGTCGGTCACGGAAAAAAGCGGGAAGTCGTGCGCGTGAATCAAACCAGCTTGCGCGTGCGTTGTGTTGTGGTGTCAAGCAAGGGAAGAAAAACTCGGGTGAAATAGGTGCTTTTTTAAAGAAACATAGGAAAAAAAACTTCAGAAATATGGTTTAAATTATAGATGTCACTTTTTAATTGTAAATATTTATTTTCAATTGCTCGTTTTTGACAGGAGTTCGCCAGTGAAACGTCAACCGGTGCAGCAAAGAAGTTGTGTGCTCTCTTTCGAGTAAGATTTTGCTCACGTTTTTATTAATAAAACAGAAAAACCAGTGCGGCGAACAAACATACGCACACACACACACAATCGCGAGCGCGCGTGTAAAATCAGCTAAATCCGTCGCACCGATTGTGCGGCTCCCGGGCGCTTTCCGTGCGAATGCCGGTGCGTGCGTGTGTGCCCTTGTGTGTGGTGTAAAATAGAGCACAAGGAAAAGAGTTGCATTCTTGCATCGGCGAATGTAAACGTGCACACTCGTCGCCCTCCCGATCAACGTCGCCACCGTGTGCCCTCGCGCACAGGTTGCTTTGGTGTCGCGTGTGTAATATGCGTCTGTGTTGACATAGAAAAGGCTGCCCTGTGTGAGTGTGTGTAACCGGGACGTGCGTGCTCCCACGAATTATCCTAGCAACCGTAGAATCACAGTCGCCAGTGCAAAACTTCATTCGAACTTCCCTCCTAGCGTGGAAGAATTGTTCGAGGAAATCCACGCTTTCCAAATTGCTCTCTGGCCCGCTTGACGTTCTCGACGGCCAGAGTGGAAAGTTTCGAATCGTATCGAACCGGAGACGACAGCATCGGCGCCACACACCGGACAGGATCGCATCATCCCCGCGAGCGAGCAAAGGAAAGCACACGGAAAACCCGGGCAAAGCAAGCGCCAGCAAGATGGGTGACTACACGCTGGACGTGGACAATTTGATTCAGCGGCTCCTGGAAGGTAAGGAATACTCCTTTTTGTCCTTCAAGTTCTCCCACCACCCCGCCTCTCCTCCATCTTTCTGTAGTCGCGCAACCGTGCCGTTTATCTATCGGTTTTCTTTCGATTCATTCACACGCGCAAACTATCCCACACAACGGCGCGGCACTTACGCTTCACATGCCACCCGAAATAAAGAAAAACACAATTTTTTCCACCATTTGTGGTCCCTCTCATACACCTGTTCGAGTGTTTCATTTCCGTACCGTGACGTTCTCGGGCGCCATTTTCACGCCGAGCTCTGCAACCCCAACTCAACAATATGCTTTTTGACCATGGGAGGGTTTTCCCCCGCCGACCCGTGTGCACCCGTGTGGCGCAATTGTTTGTGTTTTTTTTTAATATCACTTTCACTCTCCTCACGTTCGTTTCCATTTTTTCACACCATCCTTTTTGTCGTGTCGTGTGTTTCTTCGTTTCTTCACTAGACATCGTGATCCTTCTCATTTTCACAATTTCGTGCTTCTTACATTGAGATGCCTTTTCGAGTACTTTTTTGCTCTACAGAGCTCCATCGTGTGGTTAACCGTTTTTTTCATGTTTTCCTTTTTTCGCTTCAATTTATATATTGTTTAATTTTATCTTCAAAGCATAGAGAAAATTTACATTTACTCCTTTTATTTGTGCTTGCTTCGTCGCCCTCTTCTCGACACACTCTTGGGGTTATAAATAAATTGTTCTAAACAGATTCTGGGGATTTTTTATGTACACTCTTTTATGCAGCACTTTACTTTCGTAGATATTTATTTTATAATTAAATTTATTGTCGCTCATCAGCGTCTAAATGAAATTGTGGTTAAAATAATCCCTAATATTATTAAATTATCGATCAGCGGAAATTCGACTTCGCACTAGGATTAAAATTGGCAGGAGTATTAGTAAGTCTTAAATAAGAAATCACAGGACTATCTCTTAACGCTAACCAAAGTCTAACAACTAAAAGCATGCACAATTTATAATAGTCCTTTTATTTTGAAAGACTACGATGTTGCTCAACATTTGGAGGCAAAAAAATAGCTAATCGAAAACGTCCATAGAATTTTATTTTTTTTTTTCGTGTTCGGTGGAAAAACTTCTCTGCAGAGACGGTTCGGAAAGTAACTAAGTTTACTTTCCACACATTCGCACATGATCTGGGCTCCGCAATTGGACGTTTTGTGCAGCAAGTAATATTTGATTTTTTATTGATAAACTCCAAATCTGAACTTCTATTTACAAGCCCCGTACTTTATCGTATCGAACGCAGGTACGTGCGTCTTGTGCGTATGGAGAAAAAATCATCAAAGGATCGAAGGAAGGATATTTCGAAATATTTCGTGCGTGAGCGTAATTCGTCTCTCCTCCCAACAAAAAAAAAGAGGGTTTATAGCTTTTCGGTCATGGTCAACGGGCAACGACAATCATTGCTGCCGTTTGAAAGGACATGTTGGATGGTCGTTTGGTTTGGTTGGGCACCCACCGGGGGTGTCGCGCCCGATGCATTATCAGCGATGTGTGTGTTTTTATTCTCTTTGAAATAAATAATTAAATTGCTCGTTTAGTCCGTCCGATTGATGGTCCATCGATGTCTGGTGGTTATCGTTCGTTCGATCGATCGAACGAATGAGAGTGTAGCGCGATGTGTAACGAAGCATGCGGTCGTCGCCTTCCGTTGGATTGATCCTTGTACTATACAAACACGGACACATACACGCAGACTCGCGTTTGAGTCGTCCTTGGGCGTCCTCGTCGATGGATGGATGGATGCCCTTCTGTGAAACCGAAACGATACGGGCCGGATCGTCGGTTGGATTATCTGATTTTTATCTCATATATATACACACACACACATTCACTCATCCATCACGCTTATACGAGCCTTTATCGATTGTTCAGCAGCGCTTAATGGTAAAGCTTACTTCATTATGCTTTTATTATCGCAGCCCATATTTTTAGTTTCACTCTGCGGTGCGCTCGTCCATTTACACGCCATGGCGATTATACCCGCCCCGTGTACGTGAGCATGTTGTTGTGTGCCCGGAGTGTAAACAGGGCGGCCACCGTTCACCATCCAAATCCTTTCTTATCCTTTCGCAATCGCAACGGGCACGAACGAGGAAGAAAAAGGGAACCAAAGCAAACGACTCAGTGTGTTTATTTTTGATCCGGTGCTGCGGCCCCACGAGGGGAAGGGGGCTCCAACCCCCCCCCCTTGGGAGGGGTGTATTTTTTAAACTTCTTTCTTGTCTTTCTTGTTGGTTGTCAACCGCTGGCAAACCGTACCGTATCGCTTTGGCGCTAGTGTTGTGATCCCTACCGTTGGTTTTTCGGTGCCTGCTGACGCGCCGAACTCTATTATTGACTTCAATTGATTGAGGGGGTATATTTTTATCGACCGCACGCCAATCGATATTGCGACAGCTTTCGACTCGCTATTTTCGGTTTCGCGAGAAGCATATCGGCCGAGCAGCCCCGGGGAGGAGTGCCCCACCTCGAAGGGCTAAATGGGAGGTGAACGGGATGAATATGAATCGTTCATGATTTGTTAGCGCCGCGAGTGTCTGTTTTCAGTTCCGTTCGGCAAATGTGTGTGTGTGTGTGTGTGTGTGTGTGTGTGTGTGTGTGTGTGTG
>JXWZ01003856.1:0-11350 GCA_000956215.1 Anopheles farauti No. 4
TAAATACAAATACAAAACACTCACACGCACAGGCACACATACACACGCAGACGCGAATCGCAAGTACACGATCGCGAAAGGCAGCAGCCGCGTCGTACACAGGTGGGCAGGTAGGCGGGCAGGCAGGAAGGCAGCAGAAGCAGAACTGAGATGAGGATCTCTCTCCACTACGCGATCATGTTCGTGAAACCCGCGGGGAGTGCGAAATCCATTCCACACTGGATGGCGGACTCGTTCGAATTGAATGCAGCGCGCTGAACGGTTCGCCGTGGAACCGCATTTCCAAAGAGGGGGCACTCTCGCGCACCCTGTGTGTGGTAGTGGTAGTGGTAAAGCTAATGAACATACACACATACACACACACACATACGCATGTGCACGCACCCATACTTCCAGCGCGGGCCCGCAAACGCAAGCTGCCAGAAAGGGACGGCAGACTGGCTGGCGTGGTTGTTGCTATGCTTTTTTATGCTTGCCCGCTTGGAGAGAGCATAAAGCTGAGAGGCTGAGTGTCTTGAGTGCCTTCCAGTGTGGGCTCCATCCACGTTTGGCCGCGTATGGGTGTGGAATTCCTTAGCTTTTCTTGCGTGCTGCGTGAGGGTTGTGGGAGGGATGGGCACAGCAGGGTTGGAGCTTCCTCTGCGCGTGTGCGTTTCCCACGCGCAGTAAAGAGCCTTACCTGCCTGGAGATCGCGTTCGGGTCGCCGCTGCTGCTGGCTTTTCCTTGGACCGGTTTTCGTCGTCTCTTGCTTCGTAGCGGTTGCTGGCAGCACTGCCGCGACACCGTGAAACGAATGGACGCCCGCCCGCCGCGGTCTCTTTATCGCAGTTAAAGCTTCTGTTCTATGCGTGCGTGCCAAACGGGGCGATAGACAACGGAGCATTGAAGAAGTAACGAACACGAAAAAAAATATCGGTTGGAGAAGAAATCATGACACATAATCATGCGTAGAGGCGATGCGTCCGTGATCGAGCAATCCATCCACCGTCGCCGCGTGTCTACTGTGTGGGGATGGTAAAGTAGGCCGCACGGGGGGTAATCAAGGGGACGTTCTGCCTGCCTGCGTTACGGGTGTCTCCTGTTGAAGTTGGAGAGCCTGCTTTATTATGCTCACTGTAGGTAGGAAAGGAACATACGATCGCGGCGGCGCCATTGGGGGAAGTTTGTTTTTTAGCTATCCGCAACACCGGTAGCATGAATCGAATTTCGGTGCGCACGTTTCGGGGTTTCCCACCGCTTTTTCACTCTCTCTCTCCCTCGTTTTCTAGGTGCTAAAATTGTCAGTTAAAATCTTATGCCTGCTTGAAAAAGGAAATCTTTGCAATTGTCGAATTTTAACAACACTAAAGATACATTGAATTGCCCGCCAGAAAACTCCAGACCGGGTGATGAAATGTGAGAGAAAGTGGTGTGTATCGTATGTAGCACATTTAGACAATATTTCATCATCCGATCCGTCACGACACTAATCCGACACTAAAAAAAAAAATGCTCCTCACCGCGGCAAGTTTTATGCTAATGTGTGTATTTGGTTGACAAATTTGGGAAAGTAGGGGATCGTTTGTTTTATTCGTCGGTTTTCGGTCCACGACTCCGTTCGGTTCGGTTTTGCCTGGAGAACACTTTCCGTTCTGTGTGCCTAGACTGGTGGTGGTGGACAGAAAGGTATTAATTTCACAACCGCTCACCGCCAACGCAGATGTTGGGAAATGTTATGTTTTAGAGCACTTTATTACACGCACGTTTGTTTTGCTGAAGACACTTGTGCGGCTACGTTGTGATCGTCGGGGGTGGGGTTTTAAAGTTGGCCAATATCATCTAAAAATGGTTTAAGTTTATAGCAAAAACCATCGTTTGCGAAATATAAAATCCCCTCCGTCGCCAACATTCCGGACATTCCGGACATCAAGTTTATTTGTTCACTGAACCCATCGGTTGAGTCATCGTATAGCGACGGCTACACAGCGCACACATGGAAAAGAGCTTTGCTCTGCTGTCATTCCGTTGACTATCCAAAATTGATGAAGTATCCACCGAAAGAAGGAAAAAAAAACGACACGTCATCGAGCGCAGTCTCCCATGAGTCTGGTCGTCAGATATCCGTTGCCCTGTTATTATGCGCAACGTTATTATAAGCCTCGATCGTCGTTTTGCAAAACGCCTTCATCAGGAAGGCGGAACCCTCAAGGGTCACGGTATAAAGGCTGCCCCCATTCGGGTGCGTTGCTTAGAACCGGAGGGGGACGCCGGACACTAAGCAGATTAATCTTCGATGCTAAAAGTGACTTCAGGTTCACAAGAACGTGGCAATTACTCTCCGCAGTGATGTTATGCTTAAAATCTGTATTTTCTTTCCGTACACGTGTTACATTATTTGTGCTTTTCTCAAACCGCGGTTCGCTTTAGTAGTTCTCCAACACGCACCCGTTCATTTGGAGTCTAGTTCGGCTTGTTTTGCTCTACCGTGCGTTTCGTTTTTACCCTTGCAGTTTTCGCAAAATTGACCGGAGCAAACGATTTAATTTTGATGACGCTGCCGTTTATGATTTTTTTTCTTTACGTTCGCGTTCGAGACTCGAGGCTGGTGGTTGTGTTGGTGGCACGTTGGTGGGTCGAATTGTGGTTGTACGTTCCCCTTTTCAAAGGTATAAGGTAGGCCAGACTGGAAAGTCCTCGCCGTACGACTCGTAAGGTTCACACCGGAATGTTATTTGCTTGTTGACGTTAGCTAAAATTTCAATCATCCTGCTCGATTGATTCATAATTTATGATGATGCATACGATACTGGAGCCCTTGAATTATTTGTCAACGATTAATGACTGTACACAATTACAATGACAATGGAAAAAAGATAATTTGTTCAATAAAATACGTTAACATGTAACTAAATCTTATCTTTATTTTATTGTTTTCGTAAAACATAAATGAACATACCTAGATGATTAAATTTTTTATTCTTTCTTTTTGCTGTTTAAAACTCGATATTTAGATAGGACATTTAGGAAAATATTACAACAAAATATATGCACTCACTGGCCACTTTCACTCGATCGCGAAATAGTTTTTTTTAATGCGAAATAAATAACTTTGGAATCAATTATGCCTTCCCTGTGAGTGTTCCCATTGACATGATCGCGAAACATTCCAATATAAATTTGCATTTTTTTTTGTGTTTGAATTTGCATTCTCTGTTAGAATACCTTTCTGGTAGTCTTTCATTTCGCGCAGGCCGTGTGGTGATTTTTGTGTACGTTTTTACATACATATAAAATCCTGCTTTGGGTCTCTGCTCTTGTGCTACTTTCAGTCGCATATCGCAGCAAACCCATTTACCCCCGGGCAAGGAGTTAGCCGATGGTGAGGAGTTAGGGGTGTTGAATTTAATTACCATTTTAACTCCGCTTTAAGTGTCTGTCCACCGTCGTTCGGGTTGCATCGACGGATTCTTTGGAAATTTATCTTGGGTCCAAACTTTTTGCGGACTGTGGATTGAAGGGGTAGCTGTTGCGTGAAGCAAATGGTCATTTGATAATTGCACGGACGCTATGGTTGAATTTCAGTACGATGAGTGACATGCGCGTACGAATGGGACTGCAAATTGTGTCAGGAAAAGAGCGTTTGTAAAAATTATCCAATCAAGCGTTCAAGCGTTGATTGCGGGGAGGGAGGTTAGGTTGTTTGGTTAGGAAACTCGAGCCACTGTCATATGTAAGTGTGGCAGTTATGCTTATTGGTACAGTGAAATAAAACCAACGGCAGTAGAATACAGTGATGATCGTAATTGTAGTAGATGTATTTTAATATTCAATTTAAAAGAACTCACTAAGAATACTTTTTACTCGACTCCGTGGGGCATAAGCCAACCTTTTAAAAAATTAATGGTTTGACATTTTGCGAAAATGTTTCAAAAGCGATCACACAAACCACCATACTCATGAATAAGTTCAGCGAGATAACGTGTTCCATAAGCAGTACCGGGAGCAGAAGCAGCAGCAGCAGCAGCAGCAACAACCGAGAGGTCAAGCGAACGTAGGTTGTTAGCGACCTGAAGAAGAAGGAGCACATTTGTATTCGTATGCGTGTGGGGTGTGCAAAACGAGTGGCGAGACGACGCATACCATGCTCCAGAAACGTGGCCTGAGACGGTGGCCGTGCGGAGGGTGGCTGGAGCCAGTTTACGAACAAGTTTAACTCCTCTCCCCTCGCCCCAACCTCGCTGACATCCGCTTATCCTTTCACCGTGTCTCTTCCACACGCCAGACCGTTGCCGTACTTGCATTTTTAGCGAACCGTTTTGGCGAATCTGTTTTTCCCCGGTTTCTTTCGTTATACTCCTCACGGCACCGATCGCGGCGATCGTGCAACGTGTCGCTTGCCAGCTATAGGGCGGGGGGTACCTCCCATGGTTCATGGGATGCGTTTTGCACACTTGCCACACTGCCGCCGCGCGCAGTTCGTTTTCTTACTGCCGCCTTGCGGCATAGATGGAGTGAAAAGGATGTCTGTTTTGGTTTGTCTTTTTTGTTTCGTATGTTTGCGTGTATGTGTTTGTGCGTTTTTTTTTGTTGTTGTTTTGTTAGCATGAACATTTTTTCCATACCATTTTGAGATGAGCGCGAGAAGCATGCTTCGGGCGGTTACATTTCATGAAAAGGATCACGCGGTAGGCAAACGTGCAGAAAAGATGGCGATCGACGACATGGGTACAATGCGAACAGCAGAGGGGTAAGGAGACACTGCGAGATGGGAGTGGGAGAGGAACGAAGCCCACCGCATACTTCGCTTATAGGCGTTGCATGGCGGGGCATGGACAACGACTACCAAACCGCAGAAGCAGCACAAGCAGAGGCTAAAGTACCCAGTCTCCAGGAGAGCCATATAAAGTAAACGTGCCTTGCCCGCTTTTAACTCTGCGAGCCAATCTGGCTAAATACGGTAGTTGTCTGTTTTGTTTGTTGGACGCTGCCCAGGAGAAATCGGCCATGCGTAAGAAGAAGAGGTAAAAAGGGAGCGATCCTTCAAAATTTTAACACTCGAGTAGGAACAGAAAAAAAATAGATCGACTGACGAAAAACGTCGATCGATTCAAACCGCAAATGAAAACATTCAAAAAATAAACGAGACATTCGCGAAATACCCTCAAGTGGTAGAAGCCTATACTGTAAAGTACTTTCCAAAAGTTGATTTTCAACGCTGGAGTAGTCACGCTGGAGTAGACTTCGTGGACGCACACAACATCGTCTGGCCTGTTCTTTCAAGCGACGAAATTCGTTTGTCATGCTGTGGGATTTGTGATTGGCAAAAGCGCCTGAGTACGAAGCGTGCCTCACGTGCAACTTTTTGTGCAGTTCGTAACGATGTAGCACTAGCGGTTGGAACGCAAACACTGCGATAAAGGCGCTCATGAAAACGAGGGAAATCCCAGTGAATGTACATGAAATATGTCCTTTAATTGGCACTGCCCTTCACTTCGCTACTATCCGATGAATATCAATCGTAGTTAAAGGGAACAGATCTGATGCTAACTTTTTTTTGCTAAACTTCTCCAGTTTCTACAGAAAGTTATTTTCATTTCCATTTCATTCATCACTCAAAAGTGTTTGGACAATTTTGTAATAATAGTGAAGCCCTTCGCTCTGGTTGTAGCATGCGTCAATAAAGCATAACAGCGTGCGCATTATTTCTAGACCAATCGATACGGCTGTTACGAATGTGGTCGGCCCTGACTTAATTTTCTCACGTTTTGTTCCCTTGAGGCGATCATTGGAAGCTGTAGCAAACCGTGATCATGGTGGCATTAATGGACCCAACACTGGGAGTGCATTGCTTATGCAAAAACTTGTCCGTCATATGGTCAGTTGGAAACGCTTCGCTGTGTGCGTGTCGTCGAAGCTGCTTATCCATAAGATCTCGTGGATGGGACTCATCGAGCAATGATTTTAATTCATTACGCTCGTGTTTCGTAGCCAAATAGATAGCAGATGTCGTGTCCCAGTGTTGGTATGCATGGACATGGTATAGAATAAATATGAATTGTCATTGTGTAATTTGTTAGAACGAGTCTCTATAACAATAAAATATTACGAGTGGACCATGATTTAGTATGTGTACTGACATTAGTATGTACATGTATAATTTATTGCTCGTGCAGAAGACACGTAGTTAAAAATGGCAAGCCATTAATTTGCAACCGTTTCATAGAGAGGATCAATATCGTTGTGGATCATGAACCGAGTGTAGGAAAATTGAGCATGATAGTTTACAGCAAACGAAGCTTTTCGTATGGTTCACCGTGTTTAATAGTGATACCGAATAAAAATGGATGAGCAAGCTCTTTCTTGTTGGTATTGTTTTGTACCATTTTCTATACCTCCAGTGGAACGAATCCATCGAATCTCCAGAAATCGCACTCTGGGCTATTCTAAGACATACCATAGGCTATTGCGTCTATTTATTTAGCTTTTCCGTTGTTTGCTTGTTGATGGTGTGTTGTTTTTTTTTATGTCTCAATGTACTATGTGTTCCTACAAGGCTGCGCAGAGGGAACATAGAAAGCTGTAAAAAGGTGCTTGAGGCTCGTGAAGAAAGAGATCGCCGAAAGAGAAACGCTTCAAAGATGCTTAGCGGACGTGAAACAGTTCACGGTGTCGTCTAGCACCGGCGTGGAGGCAAATACGGCGATAGGAACGCTTTGGCTCAAGCGCGGCATCGAGTTTATTGACTTTGATTAAGTTGTTGCAGCTCGGCGCGATGTGTGGCGGCATCGGAGAGTGCTGAATATCTTCGCTGCCACACGTCTGCATTGATGGAGATGAACGTCACGTTCGTTCTCGTGATGGTACTGGTTTCTGATAGGTGTGGTGCTATGGTGTGTGCATAGTGCAATAGGGCGGTGGAGGAATATGGAGAGATTGAGACACAGAGAGAGGGAGAGAGAGAAAGAGAGAGAGAACCAGAGAGAAGCAGAAAAGTTTATCGACAGTTTCACCGGCACACCGGTGTTTCGTGCGTAGGCACGGGGTAACATTTTGAGGCTGATTGCAGCAACGAACGTCCGTTGCGGCGTCGGAAGATTCGTTCAGAGTTTGGCCCGTCTCGACTATTCGCCCGTAAGTATGGTACGATGAAGATTTGAATAGATGATAGCAAAGAAGAACTTGAACTTGATTCTGCCTAATTTCCATCTGCTTCAATAACCGAAGATTGCTTGTGAACCGTTCGCTTCTTCGTTTCTTCGTGCTGGTGTAAGTCCGCGGTCTGCTCCATACCAGAACGTGTGGTGTGGCTATAAGGCTGCTTGAAATTCATCTCCACCGATCGGGCGCAAAACCAGTTCTCGTCTGCTGATGGTCGCTGATATATCTTACACCATTACCTTTACCTTCCTGTCGGTAGGCTTCGGACACATTCGACTGCATCAGTTGGCTCTCACACACGGCCTATCTCGTTTCTGCCGTCTCCGGTGTTGGTATTGATGCTCGTTCTGCTACGGGAACGCTCAAGACACCCAACCAGAGATGCAGCATATGGTGCGCGATCCTTCGGTCCCATGGCCGTCGTTTCTCACTTCCAGTTCATTTCATCCGACTTGGAGCGAAATAATGGTCAGCTTATATGCTACTGCGCTACGACATCCATCCGTTTGCAAGGCGGGCTGTTGCTGCCTATTTCTTCTCCTTCGATGGGATGCACCTTACATTGCCATGCGCTACCGTTTGCATTGGCCCGAAAACGCTTCGGATCGATCCATCTTGGCCTCGGGAACGCGGTGCACCCAGCATTGCCTGGGGATGGACTTTGGTTCTGGCAAAATATCAATTTAACTGCCATAAATCAACACGTCACGTAATACTACCACCACCCCATGGGTACAGTAATTACTTTCAGACGGTTTAAAAGATTCGCTTGCGAACAGAGAGAAAAATGCAACACCACTTTTGGTCGTGATCGCTTGCGCGGTCAGGAGTGGCTTTAGAAAAATAAAACACGGAATGCGGCCGACTGCCTGTCATGAATGACTTGAACGGTTAAATGGAACTTTTCTGTTCGGTTCCAGGCAGCTAGCAGCACTTGCGATACTGCTGGCCACTTTTGTATTTTACGTTTTGATTGCATTCATTTCACGAATATCGGACCAACACAGACGCCCTTTGGTTGGGTTTGTTTTCGTGATCACCTTCCAGGGCTGTGTCTTTCGTCCAAGGTCAGTGCGGAGGTCTATGCGGTGTGGATATTATCCACGCCAGCAGCACCAAGACGTCACTGAAATTGACTTAGCTACTGGGTACGGGTCTCAATTCTGCTGCCCACACCCTACAGACCCTGCGGATGTGGTGAACAGATATGTAGTGGTAGGTGGTTTCAGAGATTAAAAAAAAAGCCATTCCCGGTCTGGTGGAACTGCAAGGAAATTGTTTATTTTGTTCCAGTTAATTTTAGTGGCGTCTCGTGGCGTTGATAGGGCTAATTTGTCCGCCCACCTTACTAGCTGCCGCCCAGACGGGAAGGTGTTAATTTAATGTGTTCACTTGACCTGACCAGCGTTACGTCGAGGGGTTTTATTTTCATTTTCTGCCAATATTGTTTACATCGGAATCACCTCGTTAGCGGGCTTTCGTCGGTATACTGCTAATGGGTAGATTTAGTAACGATATGCTGTCGACGTCACGTCATGCGGTAAGATAATTGTGATCCGCAATTTCCTGCTACTGCCTCTGCTAGTGCTGAGTGAACAATTATGTATTACATAATTTGATTGCCGTGTCGCGGTACTAGGTGGAATTGATCAAGGCATATAAATATGCTACATTAAGACAATCAATCGATAAGATAACTATGGCTATAAAACAAAAAAAAATTAAAAATAATAATTGAAACAAATAATTTGATTCCATTACGTGTAAAAGTTAGAATTTACATACATTTATTTTCAAAATAACCAGTTACATAGTAAAGCAAGCGAGAAAAGAAACAAAATCTCGCTTCTGTGTTTATGGGAGGCTATACAGGCAATCGCTTAGGGTTGTTACTATGTTCTATTCACATTGATTTATTACTCTTTTTTTCATTTGCCCATGAGAGAAACTGCTTGTTTGCCTCGGAACCTCACGGACACCGTCAAAACGGCACTGAGGTAATGTTGAACCTGTGTCCAATATTGTCACTGCGGACATTGTGACGGATACCGCAACAACATTGATGGAACAAAATTCGTATACCGTTTGCAGAAAACTGTTCAACATGTGAGGTTAGCTAAGACAGATGTTCGTATCAACGTTAAATAAAAGTTATGCAGAAGTAAAGATGTAAAAACAATGCGAAATAGTAGAGACGAAGTAAGAAAGAATGGGAGGTGAATCATTAATGTATGGAAATCAGCTTTTGTGTCAATTCCTCGAATTGCGGTAATCAAACAAATGATTTCAACGTTAGCACGAGTAACGAACGTAGCTTTCGTGCGATTCACAGGTTATGGTAATGAATCATCTGCTTTGTGGCAATGACTTGCCATTTTTTTCCCTTCTGAACAGTTTTGAATTTTCAGAACAAATTGATTTATACTTGCATCAAAATACTCGGTCGATTTATTCGTTCAAAAAAAAATCTTGGTTTGTTCAATTCAAATATTATCATTTATCATTAAATAATTGATAAAATACTATCCATGATTGAATAGATTAATTCACTGACTATAGCAGTGCTATGTATGAAAATGGTTGCAGATGTGTATGGAATTGGAAACTGAAAGCGTGTTCGCGTTATAAATGAGAGATTTGTACTTATTCCTAATTTTAGAAGATTGGAATATTGGAATGATTCAATTGTTGTTTTTCTTGAAATTTGTTACATAAAATTATAAAACTTCGCGGGGATTTTGGAATATCTTGCTTCTTATTTTTTGATTTTTATAAGATTACGAAATGAACGAAACTGTGTTCGAATGATTCTTTTATTGATAAATCTCGTTATTTGTGCAAATTTTACTATTACGATTTCAGAAAATATTCTCCACACTATTGTTCCTTAGTGTTTCAATTAATTGAAAACAGTGAATAACATTGCAACTGGAACAATATTTTGTAATAACGCACAAACTAATGTTCATGTTTCTATATTATATTTTTGTTCTATTCTTATCTTTTTCTTTCCTTTTCTTTGGATTATATTATTAAAATATTATTTAAAGGTAACAAAGTCTGTAGAGTACATTTAACTAAAATTTGAACTCAATTTTGAATTTGAATGCAATTTTCAAGTTCAAAAACTTTTTTATGATTATCTACAATCATTTTTACGATTATACTTGAAAATGGGATAATATAAATTTGAATTTATTGTGAAACAAATTTTAACTGTTGTTTTCTTCGAAAATATGATAAATTAAATTATAAAGTTGCGCGAGGATTTTAGAATATTTTATTTCCTATTTTCTGAATTTTCATCCACTAAACATCACTGACTCTGACAGTTATAGAAAAATTCCAAGTTTTGCTAAATGAAAGAAATTGTGTTCAAATGACTAAAATTTGATAAATCTCGTTCTTTTTGCAAATTATTTTACTATAAGGTGCAATTTTAGGTACAATTAAGAAAAAACAAGATAATTTCAGGCAATGTTTACTCGGCCATATTGTTCCTTAGTGTTTGCATCAATTAAAAACAGTGAATAACATTTTAGACAATTCTACATACTACTGAAAAAATATATTATCCAATGAGTTGGAAAAAGGTTTAATAACGCACACAAAGTAATATTTGTGTTTTTATTTTACGGTTTTTTTATCCTTTTTTTTGATTAAAATGTTATTTAAAGATAAAAAAATAGGTAGAGTGCATTATATTAACTATAATCAAAATTTGAATTTGAATGCAATTTTCAAAAACTGAAAAAAATTAAATCATTTTTAACGATTATACTTAAGTTTGGTACAGTTTCTTGGATATGTTTATTTTCTTTTTTTATATGTATCGCATGAACAGACGTGTGCCAAAGCGATGGTTCAAGTTCATGGTCGGGGTGCTAGTGTAAGAAAAAATAACGATCAACACAATGCAACGCGGAAGACGGCGTTTGTACATGTGAAAGCGGTCCACGCACAATGCATCGCCTATCTCGCGAGTGTCTCATTGTAAATTTATATGGGAACAGAGAGAAAAACTAAAAACATCAACCGACATCGTTTGTTTGCTTGCTTGCTTGCTTGCCTACCGTTGAAGCATTCCAGGGTTACGGTGCCGGCTGCCACGCTGGCTCTTTTCCTGCCTACCGTTTGTGGATTTTCCAATCCAATTTTCATCTCCACCATGCGTCGCACCTGAGGGAGTGCAAGTGCGATTTTCCTTCCGCG
>JXWZ01003857.1:0-17893 GCA_000956215.1 Anopheles farauti No. 4
ACACACACACACACACACACACACACAGCTTCAGATCAACATTGCTGCGGTACTGTTTTTGCTTAGGCTGAGTATTTCATCCTCCTTTTTTGGAGGCGATCTTCCTCATCCTGGCACCGCGATCATCGCATGGCGGTAAAGAATAAAGCCAAAGCGATGACCATCAAACACAAACGAGCAGCACACGTACCGGGTCCGTCCCGGTACGCACAAAACGGGACGAAGAAGATGGGAATAAACGAAACAGGTTCGCTGCTTAGTGCCCGCGGAAATGTTCACAAGCAAGGAAACGTCGGTGAAGTGGAAGGAACAAAACGAGGAATTCTTCACTACACAGAGCGGTCGCTGCTGCTTCTGCTGTTGCTGCTGCTTCTGCTGCATGTAAGTCAGAGTTGGCTGAACAAGAGGCAGACACACATCCTCTCTCGTACGCACCACACACACACACACACACACACACAAACACACACACACATGCACACAACGCACGCTCGGAGGGCAAAGAAAGCACAGCCGAGAATAATGGGCACCCGGCCACAATAGACGAGAAAGCCGAATTCTCGAATGTCTAATGCTGAAAATAATGGGTATCAAAATAAAGATTCTCTTCTCGCCGTCGCCATCACATCTTCCTTTTCAGCGCAACCACCACCGCCGGCACCGGCATCGGCAAGGAGCGGGAGCCTCATCAATGCTTCATCAATGCACATGACTCAACCGCGGGCAGCCGCCGGAGAATGAAAGAGCAACGGCGCAGGGTAGTTTGGGAGCCACTGGCGGCTTCATTCGGCGGGCGGCGGCATCAACACCAACGAACAAATAAAGCCGCCAATGAAGAAGAGACTCGTCAGACCTGTAAACACATTACCGTAAAAATGATTAATGAATCGATCTAAAGTATCTACGATAGGTAGGCCGTTCTCACTACGCCACGTTGGAGTGTTTGACTGATCGTAAACATTTTTTTTCGTACAATCCTTTACGAAATCAAACGTAAGTAACATCGGACACTATGATTAACAAACTTTCCTGTGGTCATGTTACATGCTTCATGCGATCAGGACGGGCATGGACATTTTTTAATGTTACGATCAAAAGTTTTCCAAATTTTATGTCATTTTAGTTTCTGTAGCAAAACATCTTCTCTTCATAAACGACTTTATTGTGACAAAAAAAAGACAGGAAAATAGATGCATTAAATCAAATCAATCTTAAAATATAGTTCACTGTGAGTACTGTATGCATGTATGCAGTATCATCTTGAATGGAATTCATGCTTTTGAGGAATCAATATTTGTTAGAAAAATTTATACTCAAATCCAATACAGCACAATAAGATAATGAACAGAAACTCGTATTTCTAAATGATCCATCATCATCACACGACGGTATGGCGAGTTGTGAAACTCAAATGGAAAAGTAAACCCAACAAAAGATGTGTAATCGACGCATTGTTTCTTAAAGTGGAAGGAAGACTCATTGGTTCCTGTTATTTTTGTAATAAGTATACGCATGAGCAAACGAACTCTATCAGAAAACCTAAGTGCCGTACTTTATCGTGCCAGCAAATCATGAGTCCAACATCCACAAGTCATTTCTTCACGTCATTCGTATATTTACCACGATCAAAATGTCTGACTCTGATGAAATGCCTACAAATTACTAATCGAAATCTTCAGCGAGTGTACACATCGATTCAGTTGATTTCCTTTAAACAAATCTTTACGATTCGAGAAATTATTATAATAACAAACACTATTCTACAAATTCGTAATCGGATAGAATTTTTTGTACTGAGTACACCTCAATAATGTTCAACAACCAATAATCCGAACACCTTTCTTTAAAATATTCATAGTGATCATGCGCTCAATCACGGATGTACGGAACGATATTGTTACGCTAGAAAACAAAAACTAGGAATACATAGAACAATAGTTGAGAAAAATACTCTGTTACAACAGTGATCTTCTCAAATCATTACTTCCTGCTCTGCAATTGTTAGGTGACCCTTCAAAAATGTCAACAGAAAAAAAAACGGTTCTATTACAGCGATGGTTAGTTAGTTTTGTATATTTATTTGTGAGTTTAGAATGAAACAACCTTCATGAAACATCTTTGGAGCAAAAGGTACTGGTTAGTTCGAATAAAGTTCTTTCCTGAAATGACAACATTTTGTCAAACCTAAAAGCTCCTTAACAACAAAAACAATGTTAAGAAAGGTCCCATAGGTCCCTTGAAAGCGAGAATGAATGAAAAGTAACGTGTTCTTTTCTACTTTGATTCTGGGCAATACGGGGGGCAATGTCCTTCTGTGACAATACGGAAGCTATCAAAAAAATTAAGATTATCACATGAATATGAACCACATTACTCGCATTGGAAGAACGAAGAAGGAAACCAAAGAATAAAGTAATGATACTATCAACTTTAAGGAACCAATGCAGATTTTTTTAATTGACAAAGACGACGACATCAACGTTGAGAAACTGTACTACCATATCAACTATTTCATGTATGTGGGAGTATGAATCTAAAGACGATCATGTAGATGGTGAAGAGAAAGCATTCGCTCATTTTTGCGAACAGGACTACGTTACGATAGAATATGGTTTGGGCTTTAGGATCATCTACGATCCACGAGCATTGAATCCATGTAGATGATAAAGGCTTGCAGAACAATGATAAAAAAATGTCATGAGAAATAAAGCACTTGACAGCGTATAGAGAATATTCCGTTGCAGAGCCGTAATAATATTGAAACAAATAAAAAAAAAAAAACAATACAATTGAGATGATTGAGATTGAGTGAAGCTGTTACCAAACTGCTGAAGAAAACCAAAAAATAAATCCATTACGTGTTTACAAACTTTCGATGTGCTCAATGTTAATGACTACTACAGGTAGCACTTACTAGAGGAATTATGGAATATTGAAGGAAAATTGAAGAAATATTGAATGTGGTCATAAACATAATTTCTCTCGTGCTACAAAATTATTGATTAATAGTCAGATGGTAGCAGTTGTAACGTATAAAAAAGACTATCACAGAACATTCTACGAGAAGAAAAAAAATCAATATGCATAGCAATCAATATGCAATTGCTTGCAATAGAACTGTAAATAAATTCCTCAACCTTTCTTCAACTTGAAGACTACTGTTTATTGAGCGAAAACCTATGTACAGCAGCATGTTAAAAAAATCTCTAAAACAAACTGAAAAGGTTTAGTAAGAATGACCCTGACTCAGCCTCAGAACAGCCTGGATAAACAGTGCTTGGCAGCAGAGCATGATCGTGAACGTTTTCGAAAGTTTTAGCAGCAGGAAAAGATTGCAAACTAGTTGGTACTCATAATTGTTTGCAAAATTGGAACATGATGAAATGCTGAAAGTATAGATGGTACGAACATATACGATCAAACATAATATGAAGTTGTTGCAAGATTATTTTGTTTTCCCCTTTTCATTGAAAGTAGAAAGTTGAAATCAAATTAAAGTACAATCACACAAAAAATTAGGAGCTGCCACGAGATGATTCGTAACGCATCAACATGAAGATCCATATAAGATGAAATTTACTTCGTTTTAAACGTTGCAATACGCCAAATTCTTTACTAGCGTTATAATATCCATAATTTATTTAGTTTTTTGTTATGCATTGAGATCTTAATTACTAAATCCATTTACAAAATAAAACATTTTCATCGATTTTAACTGATAGTGAGGAATTTTAATATAGCAGCATATTTTTTCACAAAGCTAAACATTTAAAAGCTTTTGCTTCCTCCAAGTTGTCTTCGATAGCTTCTAGCTATTTCCACTAGAGGCTGCTTCAACACAGTTCGTTCGAGTAGTTTTTGTAATACGAGAAAGTTAGAATCGAGCAGATTTTGCATCTCGGGAAACGCGAACACGATGGATTTTTGATGGATTTTATCATTCAAAATTCTACTTTACAATTTTTAATAAACTACTTTGCTCTATTTTGTGGTCGCAAACTTACGTAAAATATCGATTAAAATGTAACAAAAAATAATGCTAAAAACATTCATCCATTGCATTACAGAATAATATTTTAGTGTTTCATTCGTCCTGCTGAAAACTGATAAACTTACCCTGCATGGTATCAAAAACAGTGAAGCAAGGTGCATATTTACATTGTCTTAGCACTTCGAACTTAATATAATTCATGTTTGCACCAGAAATCTTTCTTGCAATTTATTTTCCCGGATTGAACACGTAAGAGATTAAAATTTTAAAAGCATATACAATTCGTATGAATATCCCGAGACTACATTATTATTACGGTGTCTTTGTTTTCTATTAGGTATTCATCGATAAACAATACAAAATAAATATTTAATAGAGTTTCCTTAAAAACTCCTGCCACACGTTATTGTAGATTCTTGTGACCATTCAGTTTTCTGACTATCACGATCATAGTTTTCAGTTATGGGTTTTCAATTTTGTTGTTGCGTGTAACTCGACACATTAAAGAACAAAACATATCATTTTAGCCATTATAGTCAGTTTGCACAGAGTTCATACGAACGTATCAACGTAGATATTATTTGAACATTTTCTGGTACTATATCTTTTACTATCAACAACCTTTATATTCTTCTTCTTCTTCTTCTTTTTCTTCTTCTTTCATTTGAACTTCATTTGTTTTATTATATGATCTTACTTTCATGACAACGACAGCAGTAAAAATAAACGTTTCACTTACTTTCAGTTTATTCATCATTCGGCATTTTGTTCGAAATACTGGTGAAACGCACCTGGAAAATATTATTCCGAATACTCCGTAAGACAAGCAATCTCATGAAATATGATACACCATGCTACCACTGGGCACTGGGCATTTACTCCGATTGGAAAAGACCCAGTGTCGTGTTTTCTTAAAAGCGCAAAAGATAGCACGAAGTTGACACACGCAATGCAATTTGCTAGTGATATTTCTTACACTTTCTTATCTACTGTTAAGTTTCTAATTCTCTGTTACAAGTACCATTAACTAAAGCATTCCTTCGAAGAGACAGAGAGGAAATCAAGACTATCCCAGATACCTTACGCAGGAAGACTTTTCCCAGCGTTTGTGTGAAGAAATATGGCCAATGCTTTCAAATACATTTGACATCGCCGTTGCGCTTAAAACAGATTTGTTTAATGCACAAAGTGAAACAATTATCCCCCGTACATTAGAAATCTGCGGAACCCTTCAAAGTAAACCTTATTTTATTAAAAATCTCAAAGATGTTGGTCGAGTAATTCTACGCAGAACGGTGTCCTACAGTTCATATGTTGAAGATAAGAATCATCTAACAAAATTTTCAAAATATGAAATAACCGTTTCTTTAGTTTCCAGTACGATACAGTTTGAAGAAAGATAGAAGAAGAAAACGAGGAGGCAACAAGTGTGATATTGAAAAGAATTTCCTTGAGTTTTGATAATGTTGAAAGCGATTTTTAAAACCCCGTACATATGTACATTTAGAAGATAGTTGGTGCCGCGTTGTCTAGAAGCTAGTATCTGCTAGATATTAACTCTCCAATAATACATAAACAAAACAATCTGTTCAATGAAAAAGACCATAAAAAGACCATCTGACACGATTTAAGTTTGTTTAAGATAATATTGTGTTTAGTTGTGAAACTTCTTTAAATTCGATACTACATTTGAAATAATGTATTTGCGTTCTTTTGACAGTTATGTAGCAATGCATCACCGGTACGGTTACGAAATCGACTCCTCTTGCAGGCTACATAGACTCTTTGGGAAGATGGATAATATGGCTAACTTGAGAAGAGGGGATAGTCAGCGTCTGTATCCATGTAAGGGTCAGCTGGCGTCCTTCTAATTCTCTGTCTAAGGATTCTAAATACTTAGGATTGTATTCACCGGCGCCAGAGACGGCTGAGGAAGAGGCCTTTTCAAGCCGCTCTCAGTACTGTTGGCTAATCAGTAACAGAATGTGGAAGTTGAGTATAAGGGGTCGTTTCTTCAACCTGAGCATTATTAACGTGCACAGTTAGCACCTTGAGAACAACGATGATGAAAAGGACAGCTTCTATACGCAGTTGGAAAGGAAGTAAGACCGCTGCACACAATACTATGTGAAAATCGTCATCGGAGACCTTAACGCTCTGGTCGAACGAGAGGAGGCGTACAAACCGCCAACTTTGCTTCCTCCAAGCACATGGCCATCCGCAGCACCTTCTTGCAGCATAAACCTCGCTACAGTTATACCTGGAGATCACCACAGCAGACCTACTCCCAACCTGACCACGTTCTCGTAGACGGAAAACACTTCTCGGATATCATCGACATCAGGACGTATGGTGGAACAAACGGACCATTTCCTTGTGATGGTGTAGCTACAACAAAAATTGGTTGTGGTCAAAAGATATCGACTCCTATCTCGTGGCTCAACATAGACCGGTTGAAGCTGACTGATATGGCGGAGAACTACGGGCGAGCAACTATTGGAGCTGTTTTCTTAGTCGGAGGAGACTCGCAAGTTCTACAATATGATGAATAAGCCACGAGGTAGTATTACACCCAGGACCACTATGTGCCGAGACACTGAAGGCAATATTCTTGAGGATGAGCGAGAGATGATCGAACGGTGGAAATGCTACTTCAACGGACACCTAAATGGAGCGGAAGCAGGAGATTCCAGAGCAGGTGTGAGTGGTAGAATCGAGCAATGAATCAGCCAGAATGCGGACGATGAGGTGCCTCCGCCATCCTTGGATGAGGTTTCCAGTGCCATCAAACAGCTGAAGTGCTATAAGGCAGCTGGTGCCTATGGACTGGACGCAGAACTCTTCAAGATGGGCCCGGAGAGGCTGCTAGTTGTCATGCTGATCGTACCGATTTGGGAGCAAGAAGAACTACTAGAGGAGTGGAAACTGGGTACCATCCACTAAGTATATAAAAAGGACGACAAGCTGGATAGTGCCTACCATAGAGTCATCAAGTTCCTCAATGCAGCTTACAAGCTCCTGTTCCGAATATTCTTCTGCCGTCTTGCGCCACTTGCCACAAATGCTTTGTCGGAAGCTATTACCCCGGATTTGTTGGAGGAAAATTGACGATCGACCAAGTCTTCACTCTGCTGCAAATCCTCCAACAATGCCGAGAGCTGCAGATCCCCTCGCACCACCTGTTCATCGATTTCAAGGCAACCTACGACACCATAGACCAGACGGGTCTGTGGAAGCACGGCTCTACCCAGTTCCTGGGCTTGGCGGATGACATCGACATAATCGAACGGACATCTGCGGTAGTATGCGAGGCGTAAACCCGACTGAAACGCAAAGCAGTCAGGATTGGGCTATGAATCAATGCGGTTAATACGAAATACATACTTTCTGGAGGCTCTGACCGTGAAAAGGCCCGCCTGAGAAGCAGGGTACCAGTTGACGGCGATGATCTCGAGGTGGTAGAGGAGTTCTGCTAGCTCGGCACGATCATTACTTCGGACAACAACATGAGCAGAGGAATCGAGCATACAACGCGATATACCGTACTTGATACGTCCGGTGATCCTCCACGGGCACGAGCCCTAGGTCATCCGGTCAGTGGACGCAAATATCCTTCTTGTTTTCAAACAGTAGGTATTACGTACCATCTTCGGTGGGGTGCTAACCAAGAACCACGAGCTAGCTGAGTTGTGTGGGGCACCTAACATTCTGTCGGTGGCGAAAGCTGGAATGATACGGTGGCTGGGACAAGTCATGAGGATGACGGACTCAAAAACTGTTTTGGTATTTTTGGCAACTGTTTTGGTACTTATACATTTACACATACTTTTATATGTATTTATACAAACATTTACAAATAATTTTGTTAATTAAGCACAGTAAGCACGACACTTTTACCCCGAAAGTTTGTTGTTCGATTCAATACTCGAAGGGTTGGCAGTCACTGCTCGACCGAAAAATGTTCGTACGTAGCTCGAATGTGTCCAATTTCCGTAGACTAGCCCGTAGTGCACCGACTGCAGCTTTTCTCTTTCTGCATCCTTTTCCCACGCATTGCCGCTTAGCAAATTCCTTTGCCCTTTGTTCGAAATTCAATTTTCTTGCATCTCGCTCCCTCCGCTTACCTTGTTCTAAGCTACCATCTCTCCATGACTGTGGAGGCTAGATAATCTGCTCGAACTGGGTTTCCGATTCTGACAGTTGTGACAGTTGATTGTGTTTGTTATTTTCGCTGTTCTTGCAGTGTTTCCAAAAACAAACATACGTTCGACGGGAGAGGTCACGCCACTACGCTGTCGGATTTAAATTGTCAAAACGTGCGTAGATCTGGTCTAACCAACTAGGACTAAAGGGTCGGTTCGACCAAGCACCGAATCAAGCAAAACCTGTGTAGGAGCTTCATCGCGATCTCCAGTGCATCAGAATTTACAGCGTTGAATTCCAGCGTATTTTAAGCAAAAAACTAAGTGACCACATCGTGGACCGCCAGCGCGAATTATTTCCCTAGAAGTGGAACCGGCTATCAGGAATTGTCGAGAACAGTCGGGAAATTGGAATCACATTTCTAGCTGTGTAAAACCATCGGATCGTGTAACCAAAACGTGCGGTTGAATCGATTCAGCACAAACTTCCAGCGTTTTCCAATATTTTACTTCCCTCATACCGTATCGCTTCATATTGCCGCAGATAACAGTGAGCAGGCCTAAAACTATGTTTACGAGTGCAAGTATAGATAAAGTGAGCGAGTGAAACTAGTGCACCATCGTGACTTGCTTCCAGCGCAATAATCCGTTGTGAAGTAAATTCAAAACAAAACTGTCATCTGTCCCGCGTGGAGCGGAAAACCCACGACGATTTGTGAGGTCAGAACAGCCCAAGTGAAATCCTGCCCAAGTCCCAAGCTTCCAAGTGGAACGACAATCTCGAAGATCGGTGGAGGAAGATATTGCGACAAACCGAAATCAAGGCACGCATCGAGGCGGCACACCACGGCATAGAGTCTCCGGTACGCCTTGTATGTGGCGTTTGATTACGTACTACTGTTGCCATTGTTGTTAAACTGCTACACTACTACCCCAGCGCGACGTGCAGCATAGTAGCCTGTGATTTCTGCAACAATCGAAAGGGGGTTGATTATTTCCCCCGGCATTTGGCAATCTGCTGGGTCCACGATGTACGTGTGTGTTTGTGTGTGTGTATTTATGCGTGTGGTTTGACCGTGCTTGCGGTAACAATTACGTCGGGTCCGCGTGGGATTGGCGATTGTTGTTTAGTACTCGTGTTCGTGTTCCCCAGACTCGCGCCCATACAGTACAACGACGACATCTTATCACCCACCCACCCATCCACGCTCCCCTTATTTTGCATTATCACACTTTGCCGTTAAGGTCAGCAGAAGGTAGAACAGGGTGGTGAGAATTGGTGTGAAACGTGCGTATAATGTACCGTGCATGGAATGAACTTCAATGATTGCTATGTTAAATGTGACGTGAAGTGAAAAGTGTTCGAAAGTGAGAGAGAGAGAGAGAGAGAGAGAGAGAGAGAGAGAGAGAGAGAGAGAGAGAGAGAGAGAGAGAGAGAGAGAGAGAGAGAGAGAAGCGAAAAAACGGCATTTCAGGTGGTGTGAGCTGCCACAGCACAGTTGTTGATCCCGCGAGTAGCAGTGTGCAGTAGTGTGTTTTTTCGCAAATGGAGGAAGCTGGCTTTATGTTAACTGAAATTCCGGGCGGTTTTATATCGCACCGGCCGCACACGATCGCCGGTGGCCATCATCACCGTTTCGCACCGTATCCCGTGGTGTTGCATCAACCGCACCTGCAGCAGACAGTCGCCTCGCCGGCAATATACACCATTCCTTCTCATCATCTGCCCCACCATGCCCACCACCCCGGCCATCACGTGCATCCGGGGCACCATCATCATCACCACGCGGCGCACCACCATCACCATCACGCGGCATTGCGCTGTGCATCGAATCGTCCCAAGAGTCCTGCCACGCCACCGACGCAGCCGGTCGAGGACGAAGGCACCCACATCGGCCACCTGTACCCGGAAATACTGGCCATGATATTCGCCAAGCTCAGCGTACGGGACCGGGGCCGTGCGGCACAGGTTTGCACCGTGTGGCGTGATGCGGCATACGCGAAAAGCTGCTGGCGTGGTGTCGAGGCTTCCTTACACCTGCGGCGACCATCACCAACGCTGTTCGGTTCTCTGGTAAAGCGAGGCATCAAGCGCGTACAGGTGCTATCGGTACGTCGCGCCCTGAAGGACATCGTGATCGGTGTGCCGAACCTGGAGTCGCTCAATCTGAGCGGATGCTACAACATCACCGATATGGCGATCGGACACGCATTCGCAGCCGATCTGCCCAACCTGAAGGTGTTAAATCTGTCACTATGCAAACAGGTCACCGATTCCAGTCTGGGGCGCATCACCCAGCACCTGAAGAACGTAGAGGTGCTCGAGCTTGGTGGGTGCAGCAATATCACCAACACCGGCCTGCTGCTCATTTCCTGGGGCCTGAAGAAGCTGCGCCGACTGAACCTACGCTCCTGCTGGCACATCTCCGACCACGGCATCGGCCACCTGGCCGGGCTCAGCAAAGAAACGGCGGACGGTACGCCGGCCCTAGAGTATCTCGGACTGCAGGATTGCCAGCGGCTGTCGGACGAAGCGCTGCGTCACATCGCCCAGGGTCTCACCTCGCTGCGGTCCATCAATCTGAGCTTCTGCGTGTCCGTCACCGACAGCGGGCTGAAGCATTTGGCGCGCATGCCGCGCCTGGAGGAGCTGAATCTGCGCGCTTGTGATAACATATCGGACATCGGTATGGCGTACCTGACGGAAGGCTGCAGCTCGATCTCAACGTTGGACGTTAGCTTCTGTGATAAGGTAGCCGACCACGCCATGGTGCACATCTCGCAAGGTCTATTCCAGCTGCGCTCGCTCAGCCTGAGCGCGTGCCAGATCACGGACGAGGGCCTTACGCGCGTAGCCAAATCGCTGCACGATCTGGAGACGCTTAACATCGGCCAGTGCAGCCGCATCACCGACCGCGGGCTGGAGATTGTCGCCGCCGAGCTGGTCAACCTGCGTGCCATCGATCTGTACGGCTGCACACGGCTCACGCCGGATGCGCTGCGCAAAATTAATCAACTACCGAAACTGGCCAAGGTTAATCTCGGCCTCTGGCACGTCCGGTGATGCGCTGTAAGGCACGACTAATGGCAAACCACCGATCGGCGGTCAGCAAACATCTCTCATCTTCTCATGCGCACTGTTATCGTGTTCAGTTTAACGTTAATTATGTTGCGAATGGTGCGAATATGCCACGTTCGCATTCATTCATACGTACGTACGTTTGTTTCTCTGTAAAGCAATGTTATTTTGTTGTTTCTTTTTTTGTTTCTTTGTTTCACCAAACTCACCAGAAAGATTGGCAAAGATTTAGCATTCGAAATTTGCCCCCAAAATACACATGTGCCAGGTTCGTGGTTAAGCTATAGGGAACAGCGAGGGGGTAGGTTACGGGAAGGGGGCAGTTCTTGTGATCGATGGTGGGAGAAAACCCGATTATGTGACTGAGACTATTTTACAACTCAAAACGTCGGCACTTCATGCGGATTTCCGCCCTTGAGGGAGCCAGTTTATTGAGGGTATGTTACGTTGAAGGCTTTAATTGTGTAAAATAGAAATAATAGTAATAAAAACGAAAAGAAAAATAAACTTACGAACAAATTATCTTATGCGCTGTACCAAAGGGATCCGCTCTCTCTTTCTCTCTCATCATATGTTTTCCATTCCGTTACTGTTCTGAAGCAGGCGTTTGTTTGGCGATTTTTATGTCTCTGTGTAGGCAAAAATCACCAGTAGAAGCAGAAGAACTAACTAAGCCTGTCGTGAAAAGTGTGTTCCGGCTCGTGCAAGTCGGGATCGCTTCTAACAGCGTTTTCCACTGCACCGAACAGAAAAACACGTAAATTTTCCCATACATAGGCTACTTTGTTGTAAATGTAAGTAAAACAATTAATAAATCCCAAAGCCATACGATTGAAAGCGACTAGCTGGATAGTGGGAGAGCAGCTGCAAGAAAATGAAAGAGATAGGAGAGGAGATGGTATGCGTATGCCTGTAGGAGCAGGACGTAAAATGTAATACTTAAAACCAAACAGTTGCTCTCGTTTTCTGGCATAGTCATACTAAGAAGAAATGTGGTAAAGGAACGGTTCGAGTTCGAAAAATGAGTTAGCATGTGGTTTAAGGATTGCGCTGTGAGTAAGAACAAAACGGAAGGCACGCACGAAAAGTAGAACATTAGAACGCTATTGTACATAAAGAAACAGGGCAAACATCATTGTAGCGAAAATCAGTATAGGACCAGCGAACAAATTAATTCCTCTGCTAAGGAACGGGAGAGACATATGATAAAACGTGTCTAGGAAATATTGTTTAAAAAAAGAATGGCATCAAAAGACTCCCATGTGTACGACGTGTTTGCAAAGATTACTTGAGGAATGGCAAACCGGAACTAATGGAAACATTAAAACCAAATATTGAACTCAACGTGCTCCTCTGGTTTCATTCCACCTTTTATCGGCTTTATGATGACGATCTTCGTATTTTTATTTTGTACTGAAAGAAATTACGTTTTCGATGCTCGATGACCATCTTCTCGATCGAATATTAATATTAACTCGGCATCTTTGTTTCAATTGCATTCATAAATTTTATAAAAAACTTAATACATTCTAGCTTAGCTGCTTCTCTTTTCTTCAACGAGAATTGCAACATGGAAGTCTTCCACTCATGATTGTTTGGCTGTTTGGTCGGGGTGTAAATTTGATAGAAAATGTAAATTTTACCTGCGTTCCACATTCGGTGTTTATAAACGTTGGCTGCCGTTGAAAACGGTTTTTGCTGTGTATGTTCTGAATTGTCATTTAAGCAAAGGTAAAACAAAACCATCACAACACAGCGATACAACGATGTAACTATAAGCATTCGGCATGCGTTGCTTGTCGTGGTCGTCACCTCCCGCAGGCAGGGGGTAGAGTACAGTGCAGCCGTATGTTTAACACACATTTTCTTGCTCCAATCCGCGTAACCCTCCACCAACCGAGCTGTGCAAGTACAATCACGCCCTCGATACTTGTATGATGGGCCGTTCCATTCTGGTGCGTGCAAATTTAAAACATATAACAACCTCCTTGCTGCTGCTGCGGTTTGGAATGCGCACCACCAATAACTTCTGGCAACAAAAAAGTATATCCCGGGTTCTTCTATTTGCGAATGCTTCGGTATGTAATGTTTCGCTGGTTTACACAACTTCGCTGCCGGGAGATGTATCATAACAGTGCCTCCTGCGATGAGTTTATGTTTCGCGTTCTGCTGCACACCCCACCTGCCGATGAAACGGGTTGCATCGTCAATCAGGTGTTCCGGTGCTGATGTAAAACAACCGTATATGATACAAATAACTCGAAACAGCCGCGGTAAGTGTGTTAGCGAAACGCCAAAGTACAAGCCGTTCGCGCTGCTGCACGCGTTTTCTTGTTTGTATAAATTCCGAGCTCCATAGTGTGCGCTATAGAGCGATGTTTGATTATCGAATGACAAATGTTTTATTAGCCTTTTTTGCACCTCTGTAGAACCCATTCCGAAGCTGTTGTTTTCCAACTGCTGACATACATACGGCAATGTAGCTATGCTCATGCCCGTATTGGTAGCTTGTAGTGTGTGTTTTTTCGGGTTGGTTGCAGCAAAAAAGGCGGCCTGAAGCTTGTTTTTACTAAATGTTTTCCGAAACCGAACACAACCCATTTCACAACCGTGTTCAGTTCCTGACCAGTAGCTGGAACCGGTGGTGCTTTACTAAACCATTTCATGATGGATATATTTTTACATGCAGTACACGCGCTTTACTTTGAGCAGCTAGTTTACACCACAGGATGGCATTTGTTTCGTTCGACAATACTCATGGGAAAGGGAATGTTTTAGGAGAAACGCTGCCTAGCTGATGTTATGGAAGAATAAAGATTTTTCTAAAAAAGGACCACATGTACAGGATGCGACTACCTGCTGCTGCCCGGGAGGTTGTTTCTTCTTCGTATTGGATCGTATTCGGATTTACTTGTTCCAACGTTGAACCGTAGCATGCGTTGGAAATAGCCCATTTTTTCGATCCCGTCGCCTGTGCTACACATCCTTGCGCGTTAGAGTACCCGTTTGGTTGGATAGGAAGAACAACCTTCATCAACATCGCAGGTCCCATCGCGTTAAGGTATCGCGCCGCTGCTGCCCGAATTCCTTTTGTCGTACTCTCTCCATACAAATTCGTTAAACAAGCGACACACACACATGCACATTATTCCTTTAGCTCGTGTTTCCGTTGCCTGCGTCATTCTTCCAATCGCGTTTGTTTCGTCGCGTTGAATGAGAACCTCTGTCCAGCATTTCTCTTGTTTTTATTATTCCCAGTTTTCGCCCTTTTTCAAAGAAATTCATCTCGCCGAGGTAGGACACGCAGGACGCGCACTGTACGAAGAAGATTACTTTTCAGCTATGCGCTTTATTCATCTCCTTCTCTGACGCGTCTTGGATCCTTTTTTCTACACTCTGCGCTACCAAGGGGTCCGAAACGAGAAGCCAACGCGAAGGATTTCATTGTTTGCCTGGTTACTCCTGGTTCCTTCATTCTTGTTTCTTCGTTCTGTCTCCCTTAAGATCAGGCAACAAAATGTTAAACCCGGCCTGTGCCAGTGCCCCTAAACGCCGACTACCTGAATGCGTACACGTGCAAGTGTGTGTGTATGTTTGTATGAGTGTGCGTACGCCAGAGAAAAAAGAAACTACCTGCTCCAGTCGAAACGGATGAGAAGCAATCGTACAAAAAAGGTTTCCAATTTCTTCCTCGCGCTTTTCAATTCCCTTTTCTGTCTTGTCATTTTCCAGACTACAATTCAAACTCCACACAGGCCATGTGTTTTTACAGATTCTTTCATATGTTACTTTCCTCAAAACGACAGGACGAAACCTGTTACAGCCTGCTCTGACCAACCCCGTACGGTTGTGAACTGGATTTCTCTAGGTCGATAGAATGGTTGCTGAATATTCGTATCGTTACAACTATTGCCAACTTTTAATATCGTACTCGTATTTAGAAACAAAATGGGTGCTTTTATAGCAGTTCCGACAGTGAAAATAAATCATAAAAAGGGAAATGTGATTGCACATCAGCCGGGCTAACGCATTCTTGAACCCATTAAATTTCTCTCGTTTCTTTAAGTGTTCTCTAGATCTACCTGTATTGTAATGATTTGGTTCCGAAAAACATGAAATACCCACACAAACAAAGCCCTGCCTGCATTAAACGTAACAGACGCTGCAGGCTGCGAAGGACAACGTAAAATTAGGCGTACAAACACCGACACACTTTTCCCAGAAAAAAAGCTCAGAAAGTGAAATATAAGAACTACAGTGTTACAACAAAAATCCGAAACCTTTCAAACATCGAGGAGATAGAAACATGAAAGAGAAACGAAGAAATATCAAGTAAGCTTGTGATGCAGTGTGGTTCCAAAATCAATCAGTGCAACGTAATGCTACCAAGCGTTGGACTACAGGGCCAAAAACGCTAAATTCTCGGAAAATGTTCACACACATTCATACGCCTGCCTATGTCCACAGGTTTCCTGTGTTAGTGAAAGAGAATTGATAAGTTGTATGCTTTGCTAGTTCTCAGGCAAGTTTATTTATACTATCTTTTAGTATTGGCATGATCTCAAATTTACTTAAGAGTTTGGTTCATAAAGTTCTTTTATATTATAATCACCACCAAAGCATTTAGAGAGAGTAAGGAAGAATATGTTTAAAAATGGTTTTGCTATGGAAGAAAGTTAATGGGGAGTTGCGTTAACTTTTGTCTCTTTTTTATTAGATCGAACACTCATATAAAGGGTGTTTTTTTTTTAAATTATCTTAAATAAACATAACAATGAACCTTTAATTGTTCATAATATCTCAGAGCTGTATCATGTAAAATTGTATGCTCTCACATATTTATGCCAGTATTCAACATTTTTTACATATTAAAACACATAAATGCACAAGATAATCATAGTTAAAATGGATGATAATGTATTTTTTTGCTTTATAAGACTTTATGACGACAGCGCGTACTGAAAACATAACTTGAAATCATTTTTTATTTAAGAGAATTTTGTTCATAACAAAAGCAAAGAATAACTCTTTGGTATTTATTAAACCCGCTATGCCGAAACAAAACAGAAAGTAGAGAATATCACAGCAAAGAGCAAAACGAATACCTATCTTTGAAAGAGAAATGGGAAAGTACTCGCCTGGAGGAATGCAAGAACAAGAACAAACCATGGAAATGGAAAGGGCACGGCGTGGATTACGTAGGCGGCCTACACCAATCGCAATTTGCCGTGATGAAACAGTGAGATGAAACCGTGAGTACCTGAGACAGGAAAATAGCGCAAATAGCACCAGCGTAGTCTGCGGAGATTCCAACACTAGCCATCACAGCTAAATGTTGAAAGGGAAAATATCACCCTCGACAGTAGAACAGCAGCGTCGTGTGTAGAACGTTCGCAAGTACAATTTAGCTAAAGCTGCTTCAGCACCTGCGATGCTTTGCGAGCACAAAGTTCGCATTAGAAATAGGTCCAAGCAACGCAAGGGGTTCGAATCGAAACAAACCGATTCTGTACGGTGGACCTGTCTAAGGTCTTGTGGGCTAGTTTGGTTCGATCGGTTGGTTACGTTCGTCTAGGTAAGGAGGAGGGAATCGCGGCTGCCCTTAGAGCTTCCAGCCTATCCTCGACCACGCTAACCGAACCCCGCAATGCAGCAGCAGCAGCAGCAGCACAGGGGACCCAAGAAACACCCTCTCCCCCCTGGAGGGAACTTGCTTGCTGGTGGGCTGCTGTGGGAAGGCTGGCTGTGGATTTGAATACAACAAACCACCACACACAACGAATCCGATGTGTCTGGACACGTACACAGAACGTGCACACAGGCCCATACGCACACGTCGGTAGTACGATAGGCTGAAAGGAAGAGCGCACACAGAATTTCATAAATGACAAGTTTTGCTTTAGAAATTTTAGCTGCCAAAGAGCCAGAGGAAAGAGCAGAAAGGGAGTAGAGTCAAGGCAGGCAGGCAGGCAGGCAGAGCAGCGCCGCAATGCTATGCTCTTGCCCCTCGCTTGCTTCTGCGCCGGAAACCCCCACGGACGAAAACCCGGTACTTTCTGGGCCGAACGCTGCGCAGTAAGTAGCGAGAAACTCGAATTCGCTTCTTTCTGGTTCGTGCGATGTACAGTCGACGCATTCAGCGCTGATACCACGCGCCGCTACGGGAACCGGTCGCCTGGCCAGCATTGGTGAGCGTTACGAGTGTACATTACTGCATCTATGGTGCTGCTTTGAAAATAACGTCAATTTTTAAAGGAATCTACATTAAAGTTCTGGATGAGAAGAGAGCTCGAAACGCGCTGCTACGAGCCAAACACGACGACGACGGCGACGACGGCGACGACGACGGCAGCGGCGGCATGAGCCTGAGCCTGAGCCTGAACCCATCATCCCGTCGACGGGAGTGGAACCACCATGTACGAGAGAAGCTGCGTGCGTGCGTGTGACTGCGACAACGAACGCGAGACGCAGAGCCGTGTGGGGAAAAGCACGTGCAAGGGCTCCAACAGCTCTCCAACAGCGGGTCTTCCCTCTCCGTCTCTCGCGTGTCCAGTGCACAGATGATGTGCATGCGAACAGGCGCGTGTGTGTATGGACGCTACGGCTTGTGCTCACGGCCGAGCGAACGAGATGGTAAGCCAACGAGCAAAAGCAGGAGCCCTACACTATGAATAAGAGAGA
>JXWZ01003858.1:0-13290 GCA_000956215.1 Anopheles farauti No. 4
CGCTCCCTGGTGTGTTCGGGTTTTTTTTATTGCCCCACCGTTCGATACGAACCCCCCTTCCCCCGGGGGACGGGACAACCAAACAGCTGCTGATGTAAATACGTGCGGTGAGGTGAAATTGAGATTCGAAACGAAAATCCGACGAAAATTTGCGCCACTAAATGGAACGAATTACGGTGCGGTGGCGTGTTATCGTGAAGCAGAACGGGGATAAGAAGGGAAAGGGGAGCAGGTGGTGGAGAACCCTCCCAACCCGAGGCAAGCGAGGGACGGATGGTTTATTCTTTCCCAATCACCATTTCGACCGATATAATCAATAAATATGGCAAAACGGTTTGCTGCACACCGTGCGACGTTGCGATGGTTTCTGTCCGTTTCTCCGCCCGATGGATGGGAACGGATCGATTTCCATCGGATTCATCGACAAAATGGGGTTAAGCCAGAGTCGAGTCAGTGTGTTTTTGTTTTTTTTTTCTTTCGTTCACTCTGTCCCATTCCCTTTTGTTCAACGTCGCTCTGTGTGTGCCGTCGGATGTGTGTTGGATCGCAAACGCGCGAAAGAATAGAACTACCGCTCGAACACGGTGAACAAGGTGTGCGTACAGGCGCGGATGTGGTTGTTTGAATTTTCATTTACTTTTACTCCCAACCAGATGAGACAAGCTCACGTTCCATGACTGGGGGACGTGGGTAGGTGAGAATATTGCGAACGTAACATCACGGAGCACACTATCGGGATGGATCAAACAAGCAAGAAGAGTTGAAAAATGGCCCCGTAGGGCAAATGGCGGGTTTGTCGAGAAGCAATTTCGATGTTGTCCTGTGTGTCGCATTTCAGAGGGGAACGATAATCCTCTCTCTCTCTCTCACCCTTCGAGCAAGAAACTGTCATCGACAGCTTAATACACCCATGAGGTAGCTAAGGTTGTTCTTTGAAGAAGTTTTTCTCATTCCTCGTGGAAAAAAAAAACTGTAAAAATTCTAGGCAGTGTGTCACCCGGTAGTGATAAAAAAGAATGTTGGCGAGGACACGGAGCGTGTCGTATTAAGATCCTCCGGACGTATAGGATACCGTCTAGCACCACCGATAAAACGACGGGTTCCATTGTCCACGGTGAAATTATAAATCATTTCTCGAGGACCACATTGAACAGTGATTCGAACAACCACATTTCTATTCATTTATGACCATTAATCAACCCCCGGGACGATAAAAGAGATGCCTGCGTGATAAGGTTTTCAACAAGATGGATTTCTTTTGTACGATAGAAGAAAAAAAAAGTGCACAAAGAAATGAGAAAGAGAAAATCAATTTTGTTGCGAGTTTATATCGGAAGCCGGAAAATGTCCCGAAAACCGCGCCGTGTCGTTAAGCTCTGAATATAAAGATCGTCTTAACGAAACCAATACCGACGGCCAGATGCTTTCCGGCCGATTTGTGGATGTCTGTCGCTTTGGAGAAGCCACCGGCCCTGGGGGGGATGCTTGCGAGCTGAAAATAATAAAAATAATGATAATAAAGCGAAAATAAATTGCACGAATTTGACAAATGAAGCTCAGTCGCTAGAAGCGGCAAGGGAAGCCCCTTCTCCACCATACGGCACCGGACGACGGAAAATCAAATAACGTGACGGTGCAGGAAAGCAAAAACCATCCACTTGACCCACTTCATTTGGCAGGTTAGTCAGATTTGCTTTTCGTTTTGTTTCCGGGCTTTCCTCAAGCGTCACAATCCTAGCAACCGGCGGAAGAATGGGAGAAGCAGTCGCTGACAGCTGTCAAATGAGGCTTCCCGACAGACGGCACTGTCGAATATCCATCATTTACTCTCGACGCAGATGGTGGTGTTGCTGTTGCCGGTGACTTCCGTACCGAAATTGACTCCGGGAGGACACTCTCGTTCGCCGGTGAGGCGCGTTAACGAAGCCAAAAGTGGCCCCGAGGCCACTTGCTGGGTGAGTTAGTTTTTTTTTCACCCCGTTTTCTCTACTCCCGTTCTCTAGCGCATCGTTTACATTTGGCCGCAGGGTCGCGGACCGTGGGTGTTTTGTGATTTGCTTTACTTAATGTTTATCCCTTCCTGGATTGACAGCTATCAAGGAAGTCGGCCGGAGTCGTTGTGTGAGTGTTTAAATCGGTGCAAACTTGAGTGTGGACGATCTTGGATCCTGATGGTGGTCAAGAGAAAAACACGTAAACCGTGACTAAAATTTTCAATGCTTACTTTGATATGCATCTTTCTTTGACAACATTTCTGCAACATCTTCTTTCCTCGATCTCGGTCTTGGTATTTCCACTTTCTCAACCTCATTAAACAGTTCCCTCGGGGACAAATTATTGTCGCACCATCTGGAGACAATCATTTATTAATTTAATTATCCTTCCAAGGCACGACTATCGCAGTCTCCAAGGACATCTTTCGGGAGGGGGTGGGGCCCGGTAGGCCACATTAATTTTGCTCTTCGTTTCGTTATGAGTGACGCAGCGAATGAAACCGAAATGATGAGCTTAGAAGTGGCAAAGCGAAACAATTGGAAGCAGCAAACACAACAAAAAAACGAGCCACTAACATCCCTTCATAAATCTTACCCCGGATGTTATTGGGTCATTACTCACGCTGATGAGTGTGTGTGTTCCGTCGATGTCTGCAAGACTTTCGATGGATACGTGTGAAGGACAGGGAAGGGTTTTTTTGCGTATTATAATGATTTCGGTTAAGCAAACCTGAAAAAATGAGGATGTTTTTATAGTTCGTTTTTTACGTTTAACGCATGCTTGTTTTTTGGAACAAATCCAACGTGGGACGATCTATTTGTTTCTTTAATCTTATATACGCCTAAAAGTATGCAAAGCGATTGTAATGTCGCTAGTGTTTGAAAACGAAGCAGATAACGAACGAATATGTTCCATGTATCGTATTTTGCGTACTAAAACACATTTGTGTTAGGCAAATAAACGAATGAATATAATTCAAGCGAAACATTCCTTTTCTGCATCCCAAACCACCTTACTGTATCGTTGCTAGTATATTATTTACCTGTTTATGCATTTTTTACCGACTTTATGGCAGATGGCAGAAATTCAATAAACCCCAAGAATATGGTAGAAATTCAACCATATTCATTTTGCGCAACATTTTTCAATATTTCACACACTCATCTGTTAAGCTTTGAACCTTCATCGTATCCGCTTTCAACAGCGCGAAATGATGCGGAAATCTACCGGGCCAAGTTTGGCAAGAGTTATGAGAAAACTTTCCCACTTGCAGCCGGCGCTAAATTGTCTGGCGCGCAAATTTAGTTCTCCCCGGACGTAAAGTTCGTTTTCGGAACGTTCTCCAGCACGAAAGATCCCCACCGGAGTGAAGTAGTTTTCCATCCATCCGTCCATCCATCCATTCATCCATTTTCACCACTCATCGCCGCATCGTGTGGCCGCGCTCATGTTCCGGTACCGTGTCTTAGCACAATCTGACAAATTGAACAGATTCATTTCCGGCCATTTGAACCCGAACGCGTAAGAACGCGTTGAGAAGGCACCGCGGGCACGCCGTTCGTGTTACGTCTCCGGTTTTGTGGTGAGCTTGTCCCGGGGAGTGTTATTGTTTCATCTTCTCGGTTGGATCCGAGCGGAATCGCTGGTGATTTTCCATTTCGCTTATGGCGCTGCTGCTGCCGAACTTCAACGGGTTGAAGCTAATTTTAAAGAGCCAAGCTTGCCGTCTTGAACTTTTGCACTTTCGCGAACAAAAGTCGCGGGTGTAAACGATATCCCTTTCGGGGTCGCATTCGGCGAAGATTGTGCGTCGCGCATCGGAGCACGTTGCGAGAGTTTTAAATAAGTAAAACCGGTTGTTTAATGAAATATTAAGTGGGCTTGAATGAAAGTTTCGTTCGCATTGTGTTTCGCCACACAATGGCCAATGGCGGTGGGTTCGAAGAAACTGCGACGGGTAAGGTGAAGATTATCGAATTAGATTTAACGATGATTGGGTTGGGGGCGAGTGTTTTTGACCAGCACAATCATGAATGACATTTTGCGGGCTGCGGTTGAGGCTGGGCGGGGGTGCGGTGGGTGTTGATAGTATCACCACCTTAACCCAACTTGGTAGCGCGGTTCGTGCACGGAACCAGCAGCAACCCGTGCGGAAAGGGATTCAATAATCCGATAAGAGTACGTTTCAATATTTCGCTTCAACGTGCGTCTCCGTTCGTCTCGTCCGACCGCTTGGTCGGTGTGTGGTTTGGTTTCCGATTTTCCGCTTCCGGTCGATTGAAAACCACCACGGCAACATCTTGACGGCCACTTTAATGGCCATGGGCGACGTTTCGCCAAGTCAGCTGGATCCGTCGTCGTTCTCCGGTTTCTGTTCAAGCCCCGAAGGTTTCCCCGGGTTCCAGTCATGCTGACATCAGGGCAGCAGCAAAATCACGTCAAACGATTCCAGTTCCGGGAGTGCGAACGCTCGCACACACACACACACACACACACACACACACACACACACACACACACACACACACGCGCGAAGCAGACACCCGCAGGCGATCATGTACACGCGACTGCTTCCGATATTGATTTCCGGGGAAATTAGTGTCAACTCATCCAAACCCGGGCAGACTAGTCGCAGGACGCTATCTTGTTATTTCAGCACGGCAAGAAAGTTTTCTTCTGCCATGTCGCAGGGGGTTTTTCTTTTTCGCCGCTCTGGGACCTACTACCTTGCGGAAAGGTGGCGCGATGGGAGGGTGGGGGCGAAAATTACACAGCAAAGATTGATAGAGCCAATACGGTCGGTGGCATCGATGGTCCTCGCTAGTCTTCAGCCGGTCGTTCGTTCGGCACACGGGATGGAAGAAGTTTTCATGTAAAATATCTTTCACCCCTTTGCTAAGGAGGTAGGCTAACGGAGCGGAAGGGCACGGCGTTGGAAACAGCGATATTGAATATTGGACCGGGTTGCCCCGCGGGGCAAAAGGGAATAGTTTTTAATTGACTGTATCGTCATCGATCAAGCTCGTCTTGAATCGATACCGGTATAGTTTGCGTAATGAGTTAAGGGGAAAAGCATGTTCCGGGAAGCACTGATGGTATCATTTGGGGTGTAAACTTTTCAGCAATGATCGGCAGAGGTGTGAATGACGATATTCTGCTCTGGTAGTTTAGACTGTAAATGTTGTATATTAAAAGATAGTCTAGTCTTAAATTTATTATTTTATGCTTATAGTAATGTTAAATGGTTCGTTCTATTTGAGATTCTCTATCTGATTTGAAATATTTGGTGTAAAGCAGTGTCATTTTCGTGACATAAGCGGAGAAAAATTGGGAAATAATGAGTACTCAAATCTTTCCGTTTGTTTTAGAAAACTACCTTATACTAAAAATAATGTTTTTTAGTTTTTCTTTTTAAAAATATATATTAAAAATGAATAGGTAGAGGTGAAGATTCGATTTTTAACGTATGATTTCCAGTTTATTTAATGGAATAAAATGTAATTCTATACAGCGTAAGTCACCACTAGAACATGTGGGAGCAATTATTTTATAAATTAAATAATTCTTATTTTTGCACTGAAGTAAACATATATGAAGCGAATAATTGAAAACCGCCTGAAAGTATGCATTTGTTGCTTTCATTAATGGAACGGGTTTAAAACCTCAAATAACATATTCGAAGCAATTTTATTTGATCAAACCGAGTTTTACAACGTCAAAAGGTATGTTATTTTTTGTTAAAATATTGGTTTATCCAATCAATTTGGTTATAAACATATTCAGCAACAATTGTAATATGTTTTTAATATGTATTCTGAAGAGAGTAAAATAATTCTTTTGTAATTCTGATCATTTTTTTTGTATAACCGTTTTATACTGAGCTTTAGTTTAAGAGAATTTGCCTTTTAGATGTCTAGATGCTTTCCCAATTTTGAATAACATCAATCAATCTATTTATTTCGAAATCCCAAACATTCTCTACAGGTTTTATACCATATTACAATATTTCCCCACTAAACTGGCTAATTCCATAATTTTCGCCTGATTTCGCAAACGGATACGGTACGCAATTCCCTCCGAATCGTGCAGTGTAACCTTCCGTTGAACGTAACTTGTTTACGGACGGTTACAAAACGCGAACAAGTCTACTACGGTCCACGCTCAGCTCGACCGGATGTGCAAGCATATTAGCACACATTGCGAAGGAAATTGACGCAAATCGATCCGGCACGACTCCGACCGGGAGCAACGTACCACCATATGCGAATGCAGAAACGCACTGCTGTTGGCGCTATCTTACTGCCCATACATGAAACATCCAATCGGCAAATGTAAAATCGATTTCCAATTACCGGATGCGGATATGAATCGCAAAATACAACTAGCTGGCCACGGAAAGCTCACGCACACGGCACCCCTTCCCGTCCTGCTTTCCATCTCGCTAGAGCTCGAAAACCGATGCTAATCAGCAGCCTTTTCGCTGGCCAATCGGCAGCGCGGGATTGGATGCAAATGAGACGAACAGGATTGGCCGGATGTTGTTGTTCCCTTTCCCGGTCTTTCTGTTCGCTTATTTCGGCGCGGAATGGCGTACGGTTTGCGCCTCGTGGGATTTAGTGTGCAGTGAAATAAATTCGTTGCTCGTCGTTTTCTTTCCGGCTCGAGTCGCACCGGCCGCTTGCCGCCGGGCTTTTAATTTTCGCCGTTAGTGGCCACTTGGAGCGGCACAGATACCTCGCTAATTTCATTATGCAGCGTGTTGGGCACAAGCCGATGCGAAACGGCAGAAGAAAAAAAAAACATAATTTCCATGCGACACCATTTTTGTCATTTTGCCACGGTTTTTCGGTTGGAACGGTGTCGGACTTTTTTTTTCGATGTTCAGTGTATTACTTTAAATTTTATCCTCTCAAGCTTAACATTTCTTTTTTACCACCACAGAGTTTTAATTTCAACTTCCATCAGTCAATGGGCACTTATCTCGCGTTCTCACACTCTCTCTCTCGAGTATCGTTACATACGAACGATTAATTAAAAATGAAAACATTTCCAATTATCCTCCTTCAATGTTCATCACCTTCGACTTCATCGGCCGATCCGGGTCGAGTGACGAGTCAACACCATCAGTCCCAGTGCAAGCGGTAGATAAAAATCACAAACTAAAAACATCACTACCACCACGGTCAATTTGGTTTGGTGCGAATGATGCGCGCAAAGAAAGGAGAAAATCCAATAAAAAGATTCAAAATAATGACTCAAAAATCCTTTCCCACTTCAAGGCAGCAAAACCGTGAACCGGACAGCAATGTTAATTAACCCGTCCCGTTTCCTGTCTACGGGTGGACCGGAAAAACGCGGGAATGAAATGGATCACTCGTACAGCCGCGTTGCCCTCCGTGCCTTTTCGAAGCCGACCCAGATTTCCATTTTTCATCCACTCGACTTCTCGTTGGAGAGAAAAGGCGATAGCGGGAAGGAGAGCAGAGCCATTGTGTGTGTGTATGTGTGTGTCTGTGAAACTCAATTCCGTGCTTGAAAGTTGGCAAACCTGAGCTTCAGTTTTCAATTTCAACTTCCATTTCCAAGTGCAAAAATCTGGTCGCACTTCAGGTGCAGTTGCTGCAGAAAATGGGTCTCGTACTTTTTTTTTTACTCACGTTTGTTGGAAACAATTTTCCGTCCCCCCCTCCCCCGTCTTCGTCGTGTCACTGGACGACGGAAACATGATGAAACATTGCCTATACTTTTTGTGCGCGTTTTTTTTTTGTTATGTCGTTTGTGCTCATTTTCATAATTCTCTGACCCCTTTCGGGGTAAAGTTTGGTAGATGGAGCTGTACTGTTCACTTTTTCTCGTTGTTTTTATTTTAGTTGTTTATAAGTGTGCTGTTTTATAAGTGGAAACAAGACCATTAGCGTTCCCATCCATCAGCGAGCGGAAGAGAGCAGGAGGGTAATGGTGAAAAACAAGTTTTCGAAGTGAGTTGCACAAGTTTTTCGGAAACAAAGTTTCCATTTCACATTCCGGTTCGACACGGCTATTTTAGTTGTGCAATGAAATTTTGCCAGTTTAACATGAGCGTGGACACCGTGCACCGTCCCGGGTCCCGTGCCGGGCACCGGGATGAATAATTTATCACAAATGTCTCAGAGCTCTGACTCTGTGCCGGAGAGGTGTAGCCATTGCCGTCCGGTTGGAATAAAAGAGGCTCGTTGCAAGTTGCTCGGTGTCAGTGTGGTTAGGTAACGTTAATTTAGATGCTGGCAGATAATGCATGTTTTCAAAACGACAACGAAGACAGTTTGACGTGTGGTCAATTAGGAAAATTAAATCGAGTACTCTGAGGAACAGTTGTCTTTGCATACATTTAGGCGCGTAGTCGGTTAAAACCGTACTTTGAGAGTACCACATTTTCAATTTATTTTAAATGAATTAGATTAAATTGACTGAGTGGTTCAGAGCAAAAATTAAAAACATAGTAAAATTTGCAGTTTTAGAACAGAAAAACTTAACTTCCTGCTGAACAGTCCAGCCAAAAACAGTATTGTTCATTAAGTTTGGACTTACATAATTAATTTAACTAAATTAAATTACATCATTAAAAGTATATAGTAATTTAATACTTAATGCATGTGCTATTGGTACAAATTGAATATTAAATTGCCTTTTTTCATAAGATTCATTTACCGATATAGTCTTTATCTCTAGGAAGTGACAGATCAATGTAAAAGTCCCCATTCTGACGTAAAGATAACGATAGTAGAATATAATCCATACGGTTTTCAGTAAGCCTTAAACTTCAGAAAATGCATGCATAAATTTTATATCTGTCGAATTTATAGAATTTAGAGAGAAGCATCTAACAAATATTGTGAAAAAAAATGGAGTTATTGAATAATTTAAAGGACGAATTCAAATTGATCGGCTTATAGCTATATTGAAACAATTTATGCACTAGATTTGTGTTTTATTTACCTCATACAATTCTGTGAATCAATGAATGATTTTGATTTATTTGTTAATTTCATAAAGTTTATTTTCAATTACGTTGCTACCACTTTGTGGCACCTCCAGCGAGCGAATAATTATCAACTTATTCTAAGCACATAGGATGGTGGAGTCATCTGCTGCAAATTGATTGAAATTATATGAAGAGTCACTTTTAGAATGCTCGCCGCAGTCGGCGCCCTGCGGCACGGCTCCAGTTTCGTGGAAATTACACTACACACAAGTAAATTAACTTTAATTAGAATGTCTACCGAAAGCAACACCCCAAAAATGCAATATCATGCCACGCAAAAAGAAAAAAAAAACACTTTCCTTCCCAAGCGACGACCTCAGGCTCCACTTAGGGCATATGAGATTGTTTTTACGGTGCAATTTGCTTCGTACGTGTTCGACCAACCGACCGACCGAGCGACCGACCTGTTGAAAGTTTCTGTCACCGTTGCGATCCACCGTAGGGACCAGCCCTGTTGCGGGCAAATTTCATCTTCTCGAAAGCGAAACGATTTATTTTTTTTGCATATCATTAGCTGTTAGCCCACACCTCGCGGTGACCCTTAAGCGGGACTCGGGCCATAACCGTGCACACCGACACCTTCGGCCCGATCCGATGGATAAAGCACACGGGCAAGCGAGTTTTTACTTTTTGGCGTGTGAGTTGTGCAGTGGTGTCGTTAAAATTACATGCATTCTCCTGGGTTGCTGGGAATGTTTACGATCTTATCACTTTAGCCGCGGTGGCCATAGCCGGCCCCTTTTTTTTCTACCCAACACCGGGCGTGTTTAGTTGATGTGTAATGGAAAATTATATATTTTCTTCATTCTTTTAAATTTTCTCATCGACAGCATTTTTTCGTTTCCTTTCCCCCATTTCCAGTGCTCTTGCGTTCTGTCGATTTCATTTTATGTGCGCACTTAGCGGCAAGAGCGTACCAACGCTTTTACTGCGAGAACCCCTCCCGGTAAAAAAAACCCGTGCAATCGGTTACGAAGACGTGCGTATTTCGCCACCCGAAAGGTTCGGCCCAAAGTATATTCCTTCCTTGAAGGGAGCAGACTTTCGTGAAGCGTTTGAAGCGCCGTTCATCCGCGGTGTGCTTGGCGTCGAGTGGACGTGTCGCCCGCGAGAATTAGATTATTTTGCTCTCCGTAGCGTAAAACTTTCATTATCATTTATTTTATTCACCTTTCGGTTGGTCCGCAGCGTTCCCGTCGGTTTCATAATGTGCTATTTAATTTCTTCATTTCGCAGTGCACCTGCTTTGGGTGGGTTTGCTGGTTTCGATTCTGTCTGCTTTAATGTTAAATTTCCATTTCACTGTTTTGCATTCATTTCAAATTTCCTTTAAAAATGGTGAGGGTAGATGGTGCAGAGGTAAATAGATTTTGAGAGCTTAGTTATTTATCTTTCATTATTAAAATCGCAAAAAAAGATAACTCTATCTAAATCCTTTTTTCTATGCTGACAAAATTTTAAACTTAAGGCTGCGTTGGATAAAATTTTGTTTCTGTATATTTACAATTGGCGGACAAAAATCATGATTTCAACAACAAGCTTCGTATCATACCACAGCTTGGCATGTCTTTTTGAAATATTTTCCGTCACAAAACAATGTACTTTAAACGACTTTTCAAAGCACACGTTAAAAAGGTCTGTATTGAAGAGAGTTTTTTTTACACCCGCTGTAACAAACAACTTCTCTTCTCTACTGCATCATAAGTATTTAAGATTAAGATTAAATCGGAAAGATGTGAACCGACGGGGAAGTCACTTACTCCAGGCAGCATGCACACTGAAGGGTCTTTACCGATGTGTTGTCACCGTAGTCGAACAACTTCAAACACGGAGGTCAACCGGTGGGCGGCTGTTGGCAAAGGGCACGGACCGCAGGCGCATAGGCTTTTACCGTAGAACCCGGCAAAGACAAGTCAAGTGGTTTTGGTCTCTTGACTTGGTCCGTTAATGCCACTCGAACACAACGCATTCATCTTTACGAGCGTTGAATGCAAACGAGTCCGACTGCCTCAAAGGATAAGTGAACCCTTCACGGTGGGTTTGGAGTTTCTGCGGTTGACCGGCGCTTTTACCTTCGGAAGGCTTCCACCGACAATGCTGGTGGGGGCTTTCGAAGAGCCAAAGTCGTTAGTTGAAGTATGAACACATGTGCGAGGCTGCACTGGTTCTTCTTGCCCGCCGAGGAAACTTCTCACCGATGCGAGTCCTAATGAGGAACTCTCCGGTACGGTTGGATGATGCATGCAAAAGCATGTATATAATCAAATTGATGATTACCGATTGTAGTGAACGATTGTTACTGCGAAGGCTATCATCTGAACTGCCATGAAAGCGTGGGTTGATTTAAATGCGGCAGAAACTTCATAATCGTACGGGGCAAACTAGATACGGTGGTTATAAAAATTATTAATTTCGTCTGAAAACCTTAATAATAATGAATACGAGACATTTCATTAAACATTGTTTTAGCTGCGTCTGAACAGAAGAAATTAGTGTAAAAAAATTATTATATTGATCTAAGATAATAATACTCATTGTAGACATAAAAGTTATCCAAGACACAAACCTTCTCTCTCAGTGACAAGCGAAACGAAATTTTATGGCTAGTTTTAGTGCTTATTTGACGATTGATTCCATAAAGTAAGTTTAAATTTCCAACATTTCTATAACCATTTACATTAATATCCCAATTTGTAATTCTTTCAAAAAACCAGATTGTATAAAACTGAATTGGGAAATAATTTTAAAATAAATTAGCTCAACAATCCTGTAATGAATTCCCATTCACACCGCGAGCTGTACTGCGACCAACGTGTGCGCTCATTATTCATGCCGCATTCTCTGAAGCGCGTGCACCCTTGAGCGCCGTACAAATGGTTTATTTTCTTTGTGTCATCCAACACCCGAGGGTCCGGCACCTACCCATAATGGTACCGTGCAGGCAAGTAATCTCCTTTTCCCGTATCCCACCAGTGCGCTTCCAGCATCAATTATCAGCGCAATGAATATGAATGGCGAATAGCGCGGTTAGTGAATGTTTGCTTGTTTCGGTCGTTTCGCTAAGCTGGCGAGCTGGCGGTTTTAACATGGCTCCCGTCCCGTCCCGGGTTGCTGTTGATTGTTGGTACAAGGCGAAGTTGCTGTAACCGGCGCATGGTGCAGTCGTTTGAAGTGTTGATCCGGCGACCAGTTGCACCGATGCACTTCACATTCCAGCCCGTTGGCATACAGCCAGGACCAACGTGGTTCATCAACCATTTTGAACGATCAACTTGTAGGTTAGACCTTTGGAGCGGAGTCCGTAAAGATGATTTATTGATCACCGTTCCGTGCCGTTTGCACCCATGTGTTTGAGATATGGGGTCACCTAAAAAGTGGAATGATTAATAGTGTGAAGAAAGCGAACTGGGAAACCATTCGTCTCCGGCACCTTTTAAAGAGTCGTTTTGCGAAGATCCGATGGGGAACGCCTTTGGACCAGCATGCGTTTGGCTTTCGGCTCGTTTTCTAAATGGACCGGTCACTAGTGTGACTAATTAGTTAATGGATCAATTCAAATTAACAATCTTCAAGAGAAGCATTACAGCGTTTCGAGCCACTGTACTGGAGCTGTGGCCAACTACATGACTTAATAAATTGTATCAATATTTAAGCTCCATCCACGGCACATCCAAGGTCACTTCAACTGCTCACCGTGTCTCACGCGAACGCCCAACGCCACCCCTCGGACGGAAATAGTTGAGATCGATGTCTCGATGTCAGGTGGTTTGGGAATTCGGCTGAATTCGAACACGGATGCGGAAGCGCGTGTCACCGGCGAGTGGCAACTAATTGGTTGTGCGCTATTTATACGCGAGTTGCCGTCCGTTCGCGCCGGTCATCTGGTACGCGTTAAACACGTACGTCGCCACGTGCTTCGGTACACCAAAATCCCACCTCGGACGGCGCTCCGTCTCCGACCCGCTGTGAATTTTCAAAGTGAGGATTAAAAGCCATTTTCCCACTCGGACCCGGGGGCTCGCGTACACTGAAGTGAATTAATATGCACGATGATGCTTTCGACACCAGTGGAATAAATTGAGAGCTTATTAGCGCCGAGCGGGAGCATCGTGGCTGTCATCGGGCGTGAAATTTATCCCCGTAACCGTGGCACCAAACCGAGCCGGGGTGGAGACGTCAAACGTCAGACGACGGTTTGACGGTGCGGATGAAAATTAACGACCGACTGTCAAACCGTGGCAGCGGATCAAAGCGGGCCCCCGGCGGTACGGGAA
>JXWZ01003860.1:0-19367 GCA_000956215.1 Anopheles farauti No. 4
TGCTGTTGTGGATCCTCTTCCGGTACGTTCCATTCTTCCGACAGCGGATGGTGATGGTAGTGGTAGGGCGCACCGGTGCCCTGCTGCGCTGCCAGCAGCCGATCCGGCGGTGGATCATCATTGCCGCGACAAACGGGCGCGGCCGACCAGCGCTTGCTCGTGCCCTGGTGGTTCCCATTCGGGTTGACGTTGTACAGCGGGCTTCGCTGCTCAGTCACGCCGATCTGATGCAAGGACGGTTCGCTGCCACGGCGCACCTGCAATCCCAAACCGAGCGGGGCCGGCTCGTTAGCGAACACCTCAATACAAGAGGCACCACCACCACCCGCCGCACCACCACCCGGTCCGCCAACAGTCACCACCGGTTCGACACTGTTGCCGCCCTCGCTACCCACAACCACCACCGCACCGGATCCACCCACCTCCGGTGGCGGTTCGCCTCCAACGATCGTCGCCTTCACGCCAACGCCACCGCCAGTGACTGACGTTTGGAAAATGTCCGGACTGCCCGTCCCAACCGAGCTACCGCTGGCACCGTCTCCCCCGCCCTGCTGCACGCCCGGATCCAACCCGACCGCCGCGTCTTCATAGCTGGCGATGATCTCCTCCCGGTCGTCCGCCACGTCGCTGATGTGATCTTCCGGGTCGAGGATGCCCGATTGCGACTGCAGATGATGCACCACCACCCATGAGTCTGGATTCTGCAAGCAAAGCACACGAAGGGTACGCGTTAGTAATTTGAAATCGTTTATCTTACGAGAGAATTTATGGACACAAATTGATGGCTTCGATAAAATCCAAAAAACACGTAAGTCCACCGGATTGACCTGAGGTGATCTCCTTTTGTGCCTGTAACATAATAAAGCCTGTAATAAATCCACATTCTTTTAGCCTGATTAAATTGTACAGTCTTTTCACAATACCAATAATACCATTTTGGTGGACATTATTAAGTCTTCGTCTAGCGTACTAAACTCTGACAATAGGGCGTATAGAGTAGCTTTAAACTTATTGAACCCTTTCATGCAATAAGGACAACAAAACTTCTCGCAATTCTTGGTGTTTTCTTTTACAGGTGAACAAAAATTGGACACAATATACTTAAACCATACTTTTGGATACATTTGGCTGATTTGTGGCTTAAATCCACTAGGTCCTGGAAATAGCCTAGGTCCCATGATTTATTGAACGAAATCACTTTGTATAGAGCCTCCATTACGTATAAATCCTCCATCTTTACCTCCATAACTATAATTTTGGATACATTTGGACGACTTGCGGCTTAAATCCGCTTGGTCCTAGACATAACCTAGGTCCACTGATGTATTGAGCGAAATCACTTCGTAGGGAGCTTCAACTGCATCGAAATCCTCCAACTTTATCTCCATACAACGGTTCGTGTAGCAAACGGTTTCAAAAAAAAAAAACACCGTTCCGAACCACGACGACACTCACGGTCAGAACTCGCGCCAAGATAGTAACGATTTTTTACGTAAGAAAGGTACGTGTCTGCATTCCCAAAACAGCGCCGTTAGTCATCGTCGTCGTCAAGTGCTGGGACAATACCTGCATACCTGCTCCAACCTGCGTTTTACAATCTTGTGCAAAATGCAAACACCCTTGTCTTGGCTCTTCGTCATGCACGCGCACACTCTGCACCGGTACGTTACGGGGATTAGCTACCACCTCCACTGCGCCCGCGCGCCCATTCGTTGCACGCAGGCCGATAACGCACGTGAAAACAATTGGTACCGGTGCGCCCCGTTATACTGGGCTGGATTCCTTTCCGGTGCGTTTCAAGTGCGAACGCCGACTGAAGATGACGACGCGGGACGACGACAATTTCCCCCGTCACCCGCACCGGCAGCACCGAGCGTTCGAGATAAGATAAGACAAGTTGGGACGAGGTGTTCGAAACGGCTCCGTCGGACCACGGCACCTCTCCAAACATTCCTTCCGGTGTTCTAATCTAAGTAGTGGGTGGTGGGAGACATTCTCTTACTGTGTCGCAAGTCGGCCGATAGGCTGCCCCACGGGTGGAGGAGGACGCGGCTGACCCCCGGCTGCTGCTGCTGCTACCGACACCGCCAGCATCGCCAACGTCCGATCCCGTCCCGATCGCCTCACTGCTGCCACCGACCCGCCGCGGCAGGTTGAGCGAGTAGCTCTTGTACAGGTGGTACTGGTTGCAGTGCGGGATGCCCTTCTGCCGCTGGTGCACCTGGTACGTGTGGCGCCAGCCGAAGATGCCGGTGATTTTGGTCGCCAGCGCCGGACACTTGGGCGGCAGCTCGAAGATGTTCGCCTTCTTCTTCATCACTGCTGCATTTCTTGCTCGTTCATGTCTGTACGGAATTCTACTTCATTTGCACTAACGAAAACACACACACACACACACACTGTTGCACACGGGAAGGGAAGACACACAAATGCAAGATAAGAGCTAGCGTTCAGGTCCCTTCTCGCCTGTCACACATTTAAATCTTTCGTCGCCGAATTAAGACCTATCGAACGCGATATCGGCAGGCTTTCCGTATCGTCAGCAGCAGCGCAAAACATGACACTCGGCATCAAGCAACGACGCAGCCACCAACCTAACCTCCTATCTCGGACCAACAGGCGCACACTCGCACGATTGCTGTTTGCGAATTGGACGGAGGCAGTGATGGAGAGCGAGACCTGGAGGCAATATTTGCATATCTTGCTCACACCTCCTCGAACTCGTACTGACACTTTTTTTTTTCTGCGTTTGTTGCACAAGTGCGACCACGGCGACCGACTGTGGACGAGTTATAATTGCTAGCGCCCGGACAACCTGCCCCTTGGAAGCCCCCTGATCGCCGTGGAGAGTGTGTGCCGTGGTAATTACTGCTCCACTCTCCGCAGGAGCCAGGCAAGGTGGACACACGGCGACGCATATTGACCGTTTCGTTTAGCGCAAATTAGGGCGGATCTGGAGACCTCGCCAATCACGTGACTTCGAATGGGGCATCCTGACAGCTCACGGTAGCTTCTCGAACGTTTCGGCTTCCCCGCTTCGGCACTGGATCGCGGATCTATTAATAGCATCGACAAACCCCACCCCTCCTCCGACCGGCTGTTCGACAAAGCTAACAAAGCTTGCAGCGCACCCACCTTTCCCTTTGGTATTGCTATTTTTCTCGCGCGGCTTGAGCGGAACTGGAAAACGGGCAAACGGAAAAAAAAATCGGTGCCGGAGAAAGAGAAAACACACGCGAAATTGAACGCGCGGTGCAAGAAAGCGGCTGCCAGCCAGGAGATTGAAATGAATGCCGGAGATGTAATAGAAATGTGCCACACCAGGTAACGGCGCGCCCGGGCATAATGAGATCGCGCGGGCCAACAAACTAGCAAAATGCAGTGAACCAACCAACCAACCACCCACCGAACGATGTTGGTCGTGTTTTTTTTTTTTTTTCTCTCGATTTTTGTTTGCTGCCCACGGTTTTCTCCAGCGATTTCTGCTGATGGGAAAAGCTTCACGGTTAAGCGGAAAATACAATGCGTGGCTCTCAAACCCCTGGCTGGTGGGGCGCGCCGGCCCTGTAGATATTGGAAAGGGTAAATATACTGTTACGGTTGGTACCTCCCTCGCGGCCCTATTCCGGCGAATGGAGCATCCACTGGACACCGGATCTCCACTGGAGGTCCCCCCCCTCCCCTTCGCCTCTACCGATTGAGGGAGATCTAGATTTTGCACATATTTTCTCATCCGAGTCGTTCGGCAGCACTGCCGCTTCCCAAACAGCTAGACTTTCTGGACGACGGAGCTCCTGAAGAAAGTCCGCTGTGCTTTCTTCTTGGACATGTTGGATTTTTGGACATTATAACCTATTTAGATCTCGCTTGACCACGCAACAGGTGCCGAAGAGCGCTAAAGAGCTGGATCACTTTCTACAAGGGGCTGGAAGAAGATAACTTCCTGCTTTTCCGGACATCCTAGGGTAGGCTTTGCGGAGCAGGTGCCTAGCACATCTTCGACCGATAGCTGTTGTACGGACATATCTCGTAAGAGACCATATCCGACGACTGTCTTGGAGCATATCTTGCGGCACACGTCACCAACATCAGGGCTCAGGCATGGCGTCTTTGATTGCGTTCCAAAGAGGATCAACTCGGTAGAGTCGGTAGTTGACTGATTGATGGCGCGGCGTTTGCCGCTTTTCCCTTGACTTCCAAACACGCGCCTACTTGCAGGGCTTCGGTGAAAAATTCCATTTTCCACACACACACACACACACAGACGCACACGCGACATGGGGCGTTGAGGCGACGAACCCCTTGATGTTTGATTGAAGCGTCAAGCAGGCGGGGGGTGTTTGGAGTGGGCTAGCTGTTGTAGTTGTTTTGTTGAACGGCAGCTCCGTCCGTGGCTTTGTGAGGGTTTTTTTTTTCCTCCACGTGCCAACAATGCGCAAGGGTGAAACTTGAGCCGCAGCGGAGTTCAATGCAACGATAACACACACCAACACACTCTCTCCCTCCCCCTGGTGCACAAGTGCATCTCGAAAGATGATCCAAACTTTTTCGCCTTTGCCGTGGAGGTGGAGGAGGAGAAGTGGCGGCTTGTCGAAAAGCGAAAGCGTGAACCAGCGTGAGACGTTGCTGCTGGCTGCCGAAGCTTCGTGAAGTCTTCCTATGCGCGATAAGCCACAGATTCTCTAACACGGGTTTTTACAGCCCATATTTGAACGCGTCAGGTGATCGACGTTTGGAGCGAACGTGCAAATCGACGATCGCAACAAGCGTGACAACTTCGCCCAACACATTGTTTCTCGCACAAACACGCACGCACGCACGCACGCAGCACTCACTGCAGACTTTGAAAGCTGTTTTTTGTTTTTTTTTTGAACCACTCTCGGTTGCGGACTGACCAACAACCGGACTGTAACGTCGCCTCCGGAGCGTTTGACTAAACTTTTTCCGCAGGCCGCACCCTTCGGTGGAAGGTGGAAGGTGGGTTTCGGTGTGGCCGAGTAATTGTTACTCCCGAGTGAGGCCGACGGCCGAACCCGCTCACTCTCTCTCTGTTTGACACGCTCGCACTCTCTCTCTCTGTCTCTCTCACACCCTCTCGGTTCGTTCACGTTTCGTTGGACGAAATGAAAAGCTCTAATTGTTGTGAGTCGCTGCCGCTGCTTCCCGTCTCTATTGAAAAAAAATAATAAAATAACACACACACATACACATTTGCTATGTCAAATGGAACGAGTTGGAAACCGCTGTATGTGTGCCGCACGCTTGCCCACACAACAAATCTCACACGCGCACACTGGTCGGACACAGCTGGACAGATTTGCAACCGCTGCTCCACCAGCGCAGAATATTGGCAACTCCACACACACCCGTAGCGGAGAGGCGCTAGGGGAAACGAAAAAAAAAAAAAAAACATACAGCCTCACTTCAGCCGTACACACAAGCGCCGAGCCACGGCGGCAACCTAGATGCGTCGACGTCTCATTATACGTAAAATGTGGTGAGAGATGCGCACGGAGCACCACACAGCCAACAAACAGATCGAGAACACACACCGGACGGTTCGTTTCTCCGCTCGTGTTATATCCGAGTGGTATGCGCGCCAGCTAAGCCACACCAAGCAGCCTGCCAGCTGGAAAATGGCGAGAGCAAGAGCGAACGCCCCTTTCCAAGCTCACCAATGCCGCATTGCACACTACACGGACATACTAGGGAGCTTTTCGTGATCCAATGCTTTCTTTTGGTCGGATTTTAAATGCCCACTAATATAGTTAAAAGCTTGACATTTAAAAGAATCGTGTTTATTATTTTCTAATCATTATTTAAATTCTTGATAATATTTTAATATTTTACAATATTTAATATTATAAAAAAATATTTATTTTAAATATAAATAAATACATTTTTTATTTAAAATTCCTATTCCCACATGCACTCGCAGTAAAATGTTTCAAATGTTTGAAAAATCAAATAACTATTCCTGACATCACTTTCAGCAGAAAAGTGCAGAAACTTTCAACTAAAGTATCGTACCGCGTTTTAGTCTGATTGATTTATGTATTGTGAGTTTCCAACTAATGCGTATAATTTGAAGGTTGTTGGAATGTGCTTATCTCCTTTACACGACAATTTATTTGGCGAAATTACTTTCTGAGCGAGTCCGAGCAAATACTCTCAAATATATTCTGAAAATGCGAAATGTGTTTTCTTGTTTCAAATTATATTGAAACAGGTAAACGAGAAAATAATACTTTATTTATTGAAAATATTATAACGATTTTTGGTCCACTCTGACAAATTCAACAAGTTATCAACTGACACTAGCAAACGGAATGCACATCAGATTTGATTTTGCATCCTTTTTTCGCTTGCTACCTGTTATTTCTTCGACAAAAACACACAAAGGCAACACTAACTGGTGCAGTTGGGCTATTTGCGAATGAATGCATAAATAAAAAACATTATTTTTTTATTTAAAGCGAAAAGGGCACCAACAGTATTTTTGTTATGTTATGTTTTTAATTTAATAAAAAAATAAAACTTTACATAAACAAATAAAATATAAAAATTTAACCGAAAATAAAGTTAAACACACTTTTCCGAACACCTGAAGGCACTGTCGTGTGGAGCGCCTAAATGTATACCGCACGTACAGCAACGCTCCTATATGCATGCACGGCGTGGTGCTTCACACGCGCGGGGTGTTCATCCTAAGTCACCATGGAAAAGTACGTTACAAGATGGGGAAGGGGCCGCATACTGTTTTCAAATTAAGATGAATTAACGTTCAAAAGTGTGTTATTTAAAAAAAAAATGACATCGTTCATCGTTCATTTCGTGTCGGTGTTCACCCTCCATCGAGTGCGTGTTGTTTAAAGAGGGATGACAGGTGAACCGCACCGCCGACAGTGACCGTTGGAGCGAAGAAAAAGGATGGCACGTGGATAGACAGAGACGGAGCAGAAAGCGTTTCAGAATAACGACGGGTATTGAGCGTGGAATGATCGTAAAGCGTCACTCCGGGCAGGACCGGCGGACGGAGGGAAGGGTGTACGAGCACACGGGAGAACTCGTAAAACCGGTTTTCCGTTCTGTACGTTGGTAGCTTCACCTCAAACCGCGCGCCCCCTTCCGCACCTATCGAATAAACAGCTTACTCACAAGCGGACCACCAACACAACCAAACCGAAGCTTCGGGTTCGATTGCGTAGCATACCGCACTGCCCCACCCGGACCCTTCTTAAGCCTCCCCCCCCCGCGTCCATCCACCTCTATCACACACCTTAAGCCTGAAAACGTTGTGTTGTGTGTACACACACGCGGTCTCCACCGGTTCGATTTTTGTTTTTGCCTCTCTTTCTATCTCCATCGCATCTAGCTTGGTGGAAGGGATAGTGACGGAGAAACAGGAGACGTGGGGGAGGGGATCAGTGGTCATTATTTCCACGATGCACGTGGCGTTGCAGGCTTCGACTAGTGGTTCCTTCTCTCTCGCTATCTCTTTCTTGCGCACCGGGCTCCGTACAGGAGTATGAGTGAGGTTTTGGATCAAATTTTACTATGACGACGTTTGTAACGATTTGTTGCTCGGCGCGCTTGATCGCCGCGGAGTAAAGATCATCACGGTTTTACAACACACACCCAGATCCCGATCGGTAGCGGAGATACGGGGAAGATGCTGCCAGCGATGGTGGAGTCGTCAAACCAGACACGAAACCCTGTCAACATGGGGAAGGTAAATGAACTGCCAGGGCGGACGCCTCTGAGAGGAAGCGACGGCTTAAAGCCGTCCAAAACGTCATCTGCGCTCACCACACACGCCTGTGACAAGTGCAATAACCTGGCGCTGTCAAAAAAAAATAAAAAAAAAGTTTGGTCCTTCGAACCTTACGTGACGCAATGTGCTCGTTACTCGTAAGCCCCAGTTTGCTGGTATGATTCATCGCAGCGCATTCCAATTCTGGAGAGTTTGCTGCTGCTCCCCCTGCTCTGCTCCCGGCGTGGTGGGAGAAACCCGAATGACTCAAACACACCGTCACACCGTCACAGGGCGCCCCTGTCTGTGTTGGAAACAGAGCGGAGACGACCTGAAACGTTCACTGCACGCACGGCCCCAGCGTGCCCCGTCAAACCTAACCTAACCTTGGGTTGCCGCGCGCGCGCATCCGATCATCTGTGCCGATTGGGCAGACGACGATCTGCATCACCTTGTTCTCACTCTCACTTTTACTCCACTGTCTCCGTGGCTCGCCGCCGGGACAACGCGGACGACCCCACACAGCAGCGGCAGCACGCCAAAGAAAGCACTGTGATGTGACGCCACATTGCATAATACTACCCATCGCACCACCACAACCACAGCGAGTGAAAGAGAGAGTGCGGGTGCCGAACGGGCGCGCGTTTCAACGATGAGCGTATATGACAGCCTGCGGCAGGCGGATGGCGATTTCAAAAAGGAAGTACCACACACTAAAGATCGCGCTAGCATGGAGATATAGCGACATTGGAACCGGACATCTTGGTCATCTTGTTGAGACTTATTTTCGAAACTGGACCTGGACCTAGATCTATCAAGTTCTGACTTCCAGCCCTCTAACCCAGGATGTAGCTAATCGCTTAACCTCGCGAGCATCGCAGCGTCGCAAACGCACTGTCATCATCGTCGCCAAGAACAGCAAACCGTTGCGAAATCTCGACTTACTCGCCATCAGCGCAAACAGCACGACGAGACGTCGTCTTCGCCACGGGTACATTGATTTTTTATCTTTTTTTTCCTTCTTGTTGTTGATGTTGCACCCGCATTTCTGCTGAGCTGGACGTGCTCCGGAATGTCGGGTTTCGTATCAAGTTTATGGAGGGATGTACGTAGCATTTTTGCGTTTGGGTTTGACATTTATGATTAGCAAAGTTAAGTCGTTAAAATCTAACCTCTATTTTACTTCATCAAGATTGGAGACGTAAGTTCGAATCTTTGGATCAATCTCATTGCCATCTTGTATATCTAAGATTACTGCGCGCTGCAGGCGCGAGATGATTGTTTCAATAAATATGAAGTACAACTCGAGCAGTTTTTCCTAACCGATTTTCTAACGCATAAACCAATCCAGCGAAATGACTCACACGATAGTTCAAGGTTTCGTCATACTCCACAGATGGTACCCCGCGCGCTCCCAGAGAACACCCATGCCCCCAACTGTTGGAGAAGCTCGCTATTTGCTTGCACTCGCCGATATTGCTCTGAATGAATTAGAACACCCTCGGTCTACTGTCGCTCGTGTGGACATGACAAGTAGATCAGCACAGATAAGTTGTTCAACGACGCAAATGCAACACATGCCGCTCCCCGCGGATGATATCGTTCCCGAGAGATAACCCCACCAACAGCGACGGATGGTGTCATGTTTACTGGGCGTCATGTTTGCTGACTTCCGTGCGTACACAAGATAGGACGGCTCATCTCAGCGATGCTGGCGCCAAGTACTAGGTTGGACAGCTTCCGTTTCTAAGAAGTGAGAATCACACCGAGCACTGCAGCCTTGAAGTCTTCGTGTTGTAATTATCGATCGTGCATGTGCAGAGTGCTGCAGGGTTTCTCTCTATCGCGTTACAAAAAAGAGAGTTAATATTGAAATCTATCCTAAACGTCTCGAAAGAAGTTTTTGCCATCAAAGCGAGCGTAGCGCTGAGATAAAAAAAAAAGTTATTCATTCTGCAGCATTTATGAAACACACGATGAGCAACCCTGCCAGTAAATGCGATCGGTGCGCATCCAAAACCCGACACGGTAATTACCGTGCGTAGCTCACTCAATCGGATTCGACTCTACGCTTATAAAATAAAAAAAAATCCCTCCCTCATTCAAGGCCTGCTGTGATACTTTATCTGTAAATAGAAGGCGGTGTTGTTGGCGCGGTGGTAGGTGGTACCATTAAAGGGTGGCTTTACCTCGGCCTCTGACATTGAGCACCCAACAGCCCTCGCTTCCTGCTGCGGGGCGATAATGAATGACACCATTTATGACATCGTTTCCAGTTGCGCGCGTGCAAAAATCAATTGCAATGAGCTGGTGTTTGGAGCTTCCCGGGAGGGATCTAAATGTACCGAGGGGATTGAAATACTACTGCACGCCGATCTTCCGATACTAACCTGCAAAAAAAAAGATGGAAAAGAATACAAATATTAGTATGTGAGAGTATATGGTCGAGTCTTTTAAAAGGCATCACTAAGCTTCTGTTTCTATTTGAACAACACGGTCACGGTCGTGTTCTCAATAAACGCCGTACGAGCCGGTGAGCCCACCACTACCGGATCCACCCACACACGTCTTAGGATATACACCACATTCCAACAAATGCGCCGCCAACGGTGGACCAACCTTGAACAGTTTACACCGCGAAGAAAGTGGTAGGCGTTCGCGATGTTTGCGTTTCTAATAGAAATAAAGTTGTAGTACGGCGGAAACGCCGATTTTGCTGATTTATTTCCTACGCGAGATAAAGGAAATGAATCGTGCATGAATGCTCCAACACTCGTAAAAGCGTTTAAGAATCGTCTGAACCGTCAACCTTGAGATCAACCATTATTCATGATCACCCAACCGCTCGTACAGAAGCAGAGGTTCTTTTTTTTTTGTGTGGCCCGGAGAAAACGAGAAGCCATAAAAGCCCGCGATTTTGCCAGACACATTTACGAAACGTAAATAAGCACCGAGTGGTGGGGTGTGGATTAAACTGTTGCGTGGCGGAATGTAAGCGTGAAAAAAAATCAATACGATTAGAGACGATTCGCGAGGATAAGAATGTTAGTTAACATTGCAACGATGGGTAATAAAAATTGTGAATATATAAAAATAAAACATTAAATAAAATAAAAATAATAAAACACACAAGTTAATATACAACTGAACACACAAATGATTCGAGAACAGAAAAGTAATAAAACAAAAGTTGATAAAACAATTCGAGTTATAACAGAAGCGTACAAGCCGTCGTATAATTCGAAGAAAACAATTCGCAATCATAAAGTGTGTTGTTAACCCAAGAAGAAAAAAGATAACGAATGATTGGAACCAATCGAATCGATTTGGAAAAATAAAAAAAATACCCCAAACGGACAACAGAACATTTGCTTCATTTCCGGTAGCGTTTTTCGTCCTTTTACGCACATTGTCGGATGGTGACGGAGTGACGAAAGCTGTTAAAAATAGGTCACCCCCAGCGAGAAGAAACGATGAAAGGACGTGGGGCGCGCACAAATTGGTGCGAAAACTGTGGAAAGTGTGGCACCAATTTTCATACAACGTTCTCCACCACCGCGAGATGAGGCTTTTCCCACGGTTGCAGTCACATTGGTGCAGTGTTTTTTTTTTCTTTTTGTCATTTATTGCATCGAATGATACAATTTTTTATTGTTTTATCTTTTTTTGTATTTGATTTTACTTGTAAAGTTTGTACAACGATTTGAGTTTAGTTTTATGAATCTTTTTTTGTACTTTACTTGAGATGCTTCTTATGCCCTTTTTTATATTAATATTTTTATAATGTTTTTCTCAAAGCGAACTTTCTTCCATGTTAACAATATTTTGAATTTTATAGCGTGTTTTCATCGCTTCCTACAGAAGCAACAGGTTGTCTTGTTCTAAATATACGTGCTGACTCACTTGGATGGCCGCACCCCATGGAGCAATAAAATATCGTTAATTTTACACTCTCGTTATTGAAATTCCCCTCTTCGAAGGGACGCTCTAAAAATAAAATCTAACACAAGCGTTGATCATGCGTAATTGTACCACCCAACACGCTTCTCCCTTCTCAGTTACCCTCCGTAACCGGAACAAAACGTTCAACAAATGGTTGGTAGGTTCAATTTTTAATTAGCCACACTTGACTAATGTCAGCCCGCAGCATGGTTTCTCTGTTCAAATTCAAACATCTTGAAGCAATCACAGTAAACGCTCGGAATTCGGAGGAATTCACCACCTTTTCTTCTCCTCCACCTCCGTTACCAAATGTGTCGCTTTGCTCAAAACGTGACCGAAACGAAACGACCAGCTGAGGGCGGGAGCGAAATGGGATGGAAAATTCAGGCCGGAAAATTGTTCATTTTGTTCCCGCCGGCCGGGCGCACACATGGTTGTAAATTGTCCACCGTGCTTCCCCTTTCGAAATGTGCCGCTGATGGGCCCCATAGGCCACTTAAGCTGATGGTTTGACTCGCGCAACGGCGAAGGCGACGAACCCGGCCCGGGGTGGCGGAGAATTATTGAAAGTTTTCTTTCACCCCTTTGCTTAATTTTGTTTCCCACCCGAGCCGCTAACCGGGCCACCTGATGCCGCCCTTCGGTAGGTGCGGTTTTGCCAGGGAACGAACGCAAGGTTTCTGGCGAAAGCCGCCGGGGAGGTTATTGAATCATTGCATGTACAAAGGTTTAGTCGAAAACGTTTTTTATTTATTTAAAAAAAACAAATTTATTTTTGTTGTTTTTTTTTGTAGTTTCAGGTTTCATAAATTTTGAAAATTCTAATAAAAAAAGGAAAAAAAATTGTATACAAGCGAAACACTTTGCGACAAAAAAAAAACATCCTTCAGAGATTAAAAGTATTCGGACAAAAAATCGAGAAAAAATTTTATCAGTAGAGCGAAAAATATTATTACTGCTTTGGATATCTGATAACAAATTCAAAATAATTTCGAAAAACCAAAATCCGTCCACCGTGTTTGGCTGAAACGGTACTTAAAATAATAACATGACTAATAGCTTTGTCCGAAACGTCAAACCATTCTCAAACGTCAATAAGTAGTGCATCGGTAATACAAAGAAAAAATACACAAACATGCACAGCCTTTCCCTACTCCTTCGCATGTTTTGAAAATCGTATGCGATGGAAAAGAAAAACTTTTATCTTTTCTTTTTTCTTTTATGCGTGCGCGTCATTTGCCACACCAATTAGCGAATATCGATGATCGACGTTTTCACCAAACACACACACACACACACACACACACACTAGGGGATATTTTGCGCGCTTCCCTTTACTCGGAACGCTCGGGTGAAAAGCGCAAAATAAGTACAACCTCTCCTAGAAAAGCATCAGCGTTTAACCAGCGGAAAACCACCACACGGGCACGGCCGGCCGGTATTTGTTTGTTTTTGCTTTGCATGTGCCCCTTTCCTCCTCCGCACCCCCCGCGGTGGATAACGACGAGGCACGTTTTTCCGACTTTCCCGCGCAGTACTCAAAAATATGTTTTAAAAGGAGCAATTTCAGGTAGTGTGATGCTGCCGCGGCCGCGCTCACGTCGTAATCGCCCAAAACAGGCAAACAGTCGGTGGAAGGCGTCCAATTATCACAAGCTTATCATGCCACGCACACCACGCCGGATTTTTCCTAGGGCCTCTTTCGAATGGAGAATGAGCAGGAAAATGGAATTAAAAAAAAAACAGACGTAAACAAAAAATGCTTTTCACTAAAGGCGCGCGTCATCGTGTGCTTCTTCGCAGCCCGTCATTGCGCATCTTTTCAACATCATTTTCATAGCCACAAGTGCGCACCAAAGCGCAGATGATACGATATGGAGAAGAAGAAAAAAAAAACCACTTGCCGCGCCGCAAAAAGCACTCTTCCTCCGTGCGTGACCGAAAAACGGGCGCATCTGAAAATCCGTGCTGGAGAGCGGCAAAATAAAAAGTTGCACGCACTAAAGTCGCCCAGTCCGTCACTCCGCATCATGAAAGGGCGCGAACCCGCGCCCGACTGCCGCGTGCGATAACCCGTAATGACATATTTGCACGCACTTCACCGCGCGAAAAGCGATTAACGAACGCTTTCGGAGTGTGCAAATAAAAAAAAATAATTAAGAGCGAGACTAAACTCTCGTGGAAGTGAAAACAAAACAATGCAACGCGCCGCGCCGCGTCTGCGGTGTGTTTGGGACGGCAAAACATAATAATAATTAAGCAAAGCTGAGGCCAGAAATTCGAAAAATTAAATATGTTGTCATGCAAAAACGGCACGAACGGGTGAGTTAAAATAAAAAAAAAACAATTAAACATATTATTTGCACAACAAATTAATCTTTTGTCGCATGAAGGAATGTTTCATGGTTAGCTATTACACGCTTTAAGTTTTACTTATTTGAGTATAATTAAATAAACTTAAAACAGTGATAATTTGAGCACACAATCATACCAACCATAATGGTATTATTTTTAATGAATTTTTTTTTAAATTTCAGAAGACTACCTCATACTGTTTTTGGAATTATATTTTACATATATATATTTCAACTTTTAGAAACAAATAAATGTTATTACGTATAGGATATTTTCTCCTGCCAAGCCGATTTTGTTAATAAAAAGGGGTTTGTTTTCAAAATTTTATTACAGATTAACTTTAACTGGGTAGATTTTTTCCTCGGAAATAATTTAGCTGATTGTTGGTAAAAGTGTGAAACGATTGGTAAAAATGTGTAAAAATCCTAAATACACATTTTTTTTCATTTACCTTAAATTAACCTCTTGTGTATTGATAAAACCGCCTTTTCAACATCGTAAAACGGGGGGAAAATATGACGAACGTGTCAAGCGAGGCGGTTAAAAATCGGTTCAAAATTCGAACGCACAGCGTAAAGTCATCAGAACGCGTCGGGCTGCGTCTGATGCTGCCACACGGATGGCGAGAAGACATAAAAACCCACCACCACCCTCTTCCAGCCGCCTTTTCCCCGTGCGCCCGACAATGATAAACACCCTTTAGCATATGTTGCTGCCTTCTGTCGTTCTTTTTATTTTCCTCGAGCGTGTCTCCTGCTCGCCCGGTTTGCTTTCCTTCTGACAGGAGACGATCATAAATAAAGCAAGCACTGGCCTTCTTGCCTTTCCGTTCTGCCTCTCTTCCACCGCCACCACCACGGCCTAAAGCAGAGAAACTTGAGGCTGGACCAGCAACCGTCGCCACGCATATGTCCGGATGATCATCCTCGAGCGTTTCTCCGTTGTCTTGCTCTTTTTTTTTTCGCTCGCTTCCTCTCGCTCGTTACGCACCGGTCGTCCTTGGGACGATGCTGTCCCTGCGTCCCTCCCTCTCCGAGCGTTTGTGTGGCAAAGGAAATGATAGAAACTTCTGCTGGAACAATTAGCGCCACCGGAGCGGCCGCCACTCGACTGCCGAGAACACAACGAACCTCTTCGCCATCCGCACGCGTTGGGCTATTAAAGAGCGGAAATGCAACGGGAAATCTACATTTCCTGCGCCCGGGGAAGGAGGAGGCTGTCTGCGGGATTATTCGTTCGTTTACGCTTGAAAGCGGCACGAGAAAGCGTTTTAATTCGCATGTCCTATTTCAGTAAAAAATATTTACCTTATATTATAAGAGCGTGTTGAGATCTGTAAAACGGCAAAAACAATCGACGAAATTCAAATTTGAAAATTTCAAAATCCAAATGACAGGCCTTTCTCGTACAAATTCGGCCGTTTTCTCGTATTAAAAAAAGAATAAAAATATTCTGTTAATCTGTCCCACCAAACGCGTCCGAACTATTTTCTCACCGCAACGCGAGACGGCAACAATGAATAAAATCGATTCGAAACACGCTTACATCGACTGATTCCGTCATTATCCCTATACCCCCCCCTCCCCGCGTCCCACCCGCGTGCATCCGTCGATGGACCAAATTTTCGATGGTTTCCATTTTAAACACAGTTCTCACGATCTCCACCGGTGTTGTTCTGCCCGTTGTGTGCATCATTCGAGCACACATACGCACGCACGCCGAGCAGCGTAAAGCCAATTTAAATTTAACGAAACGAAAACAAAAGCACACACACTTTTATTAGGGATGCAGCACACGACCCAGTGGCGACGGGGATGAGCCGACGAGCGGAGGGGGTTCGTGAACGACACATTCGAACAACAATAAAAATATTATAAAAGTGATTTTTAAGAACAACAAGAAGTAAATTTAAGAAAAATTTAAATTCATTTTTAAATCACAATATAAAAATTCCTTTAATTAATTTATCTTGTTAAAATTTAAACAATTTTTATACACTCCAAACGACTTTGTGGACTAAACCATTTGCATGGATGACATGCAGATCGGGTATTTTCTCACGATTTGTTCTAATATCATCACGGCGTGATGGGTTTTTTTTTACCCCGCCCATCACCCTGAGGTTCGTCGCCAGTCGAGTCGTTGATGTCTTTCCTTTTTAAATGAACACTTTAAGCGAATTAAAATTCCCTTCGCGTACCAAACGCGTGCAGACGTGCTAGAAAGAGTTTTCAAACTCGTTTCAGTTGCATCGAGCGATTTAGAAAGAAAATTTCATCTATCGAATAGAAATATTTTAAAATGGGTTTTTTTTTTCTTCTTCAATATCCTACCTTGCGTTTGTAGCGAAGAATTGCTTCCTGCTCGAGCTTCAGGACGGTCGTGCCGGGCGGGCAGGGCACCACGAAGCGCGTCTCCCCGAAGCACACCGTCACCTTCATGCTCTCCGTTTTCTTAGCGACCGCGGCAGCCGTGGAAATAAAGGTCCCGAACGGTGTTCCTTTTTTCTTTTTGACCTTCTTCTCCTAACTTGCGGCTGGTATGAGTGTGTTTATTGTAGCGGGCTGGTTGATTGCGATTGTTTTCTCGGGTTTTATTTTCGGTCGCACAACGTTTCACAACAAATAGAACGCATCTCTCTGCGACACACGCGCGCACGCATGCTAGAAAAAAAACATTCGTAACACTCTAAGACTGAACTGAAGATCACCACACACACACACACTCACACACGCGTGCGCTTTATAATGCTGTTTTTTTTCTCTCTTTCTCTCTTTTTCTTGCACTTGTTTAACACTTTTCCTTTTCGCCCCTCCGTGCCCCCTTCGCTGTGGGTGGTGGATGGAAAATCAAACCGTCGCACGCGCGCTTCACACGGTGCCGTTTCCTGCGGCTCGCGAGGCAAATGACGATGCTGCTGCTGCATCCGCCGACCGGTGCAACGGACGTTCGGTTTCGCCGGCTACCACACCGCCACCGTCACACGCACCATCCCCTTCACCGGTGCCTTCCACCCCGGCGGCCATTCGTTGCACGGGAGGTGGCGCAGAGCGGGTGCAGGCTCACCGCAGACATGCGCGCGGGAACACAAACCCAGCGCCTTCGCCTCTTTTGCCCGGTAAAAGCCAAGCGCCGCGTGTATTTTCGCTTTCTTCGGGCGCTTCTTCAATTGTCTTTTTCTATCGCGTTCGGGTCGCGGGGCTGCAATGAGAGAAAAACGGATCGAAAGGGTAAAGGTTAATGAGCTGGCAAGGGCGGCGTGATAATGGAAGCGTTTGGAGTAATATCACAAAAATGCACCCAACATTAACAGCGGTTAAAACCCACCGTTTGACCCATTCCGATCTCTTCCTCGTCCTAATGTGCGCTCACTAGCCTATTTGCTATTATCTAAGCGTTTTATGCTCGCTCGTCCACCACGAATTCCTTCACCTGTTTCCTCCCTCTCCACCGCAGGCAAAATCCGTGCGGCGACGCGAACGTTTGTTTGGCTTCGCGACGTGTTATTCCGTTGCCAGGGCGACGCGGACCATTATTTCTAGGTCGCTGGTCGACCGGGACCGGGATCGATAAACTGCCGCCGCATACCGCATCGCTACCGTTCGCACTTGTTTTCGATTTTTACCGCGAGCGGCGGTTGAAATGGAAATCGACGGCCACGGGTTGAGATTTGGAGTGTAGAGTGTTTTTCACATAGAAAAAAAAACGCACACACACACATTAACACCCTCTAAAACACCTGAGGAATCCTGAACCTGGCGAGGGCGGTGCAAGAATCCGGAGAAGGAGACGAACGAGAAGAACGAGAGAGAAACAAAAAACAGCCGCTTTATAGTTTTTTTTTTAATAGCTTTTTTTTCGGGCTTTCTGTTTGTAACTGGTTTCCTGGATTGCGTTAGCTAACGAACTTTGCCACGGGTGCCGAGACCGCACCCCCGCGCTCGTGCACCCCCGCGCCCGAAGCGAACGGAAAACGGCCCGAGAGAGCCGGCGACCCCTTGGGCTTGAGGGGTTTTTTTTTTCCTCCTCTTTCCTTTTCTCTCGGGCGCACGGCCGCACCTTCATTTTTAAGGACCTCCGCTGCGGAATTGAGATGCGAGTGCGGGACGGTCCCGGTGTGCGTGGTTTGCCGGAACATGTGACCCTTATGCCCACACCCTCTTCCTCGATTACATGCTCTGATGAAGCGACACGACCGTTTTCCCTTTTTTTTCTTTCTCTTTCTCTAAAGGTTACCCCGCGTAGGCCGCTCCCTTCCCGTGCACGGAAATTGGGAACACCTGCGGCAGCTCTCCACCATCCGCCCGTCCCTTTTGCGGTGCTTTTCGGCGATCGGTTGCATTCGGCTGCAACTGCTGGTGCGGGGGAGATCCCGAAGCGAGCTAGGTTCTAGGTTCGGCTGCACCTCAATCCATCACCTGCCCGGGTGTGCCGCGAGCAAACGATCTAGCTCGCTTCTTGCGCACAGGATGGGCAGCCGGTTCCGTTCCGCTTCAAACTGGTTTCCAACGGATGGTCCTCAAAACTAGCCGCGTCCACCAGATCCGGAAACGAGCGTAAGATCCACCCCGGTTTGCTCTGGAATACTTCACGAAACGTTCAACCCTTCATTAGAAACTGTCAAAAGGGAGCGCAAAAAAAAAAAACAATCAAACAAAAAATCCAGCAATCTCAACACAAAGGATTTGCTGCTTATGCGTCATACCCACACGGGAATGGCAAACGAGTCGTTCTCCGTTCTTTGTGTGCTCGGCTCGCGTTGCTACTAAGGCTGGCCGGGGCTAGGAGCTCTTATATGGGCATCCGTGATGGTGGTGCGACACCCGTCCGGGCATTTCCGGTCTGACACACGCACGCGGCCCCCCCTCCTACCGTCACTGTGTGCGTGCCGTCAGTATCGGCCATCGAAAACACACACACACACATGCACATCGCGCCATTCTGTCATTTTCGCAGGCGAATTTGTTGCGCTTCTCGCTCCTACCGGTCCCGTTTTCTGCGCCCTCGTCGGCTGGTGGGGGGGGGGTTTAAATTTCGCTCGCGTAAGCACAACATGCTCACGAATCCCCGGGGTATAAACAAAAACTCGAGCTTGCATTGTGTGTGTGTGTTTTTTTTTTTTGCTTAATATTGTGAAGCAAATGAAGTTGGAGAACGGCACGAAGTATTAAACAATAAAGCTATCAAAAATGCATCCGCCGTATGACATCTCTCACCAACTGTTGGTCCTTCGAACCGGATCGACCAAAGTGATCGAGAACTTTTTTAAAACAACTTTTACGGCGTGGGGAACATCGTCAGATCCTCATCGAATACA
>JXWZ01003862.1:0-16357 GCA_000956215.1 Anopheles farauti No. 4
GATTTTTCATGGCGTGATTTTAGCGAAGCACTAAGCATTCTCGTATTGGGAATTGAAAACTCCGGCAAGACTGAAATTGCGTTTAAAATTTGTCATCGAAAACGCGGTGATTACGCTCCAACAAAAGGATGCCGTTTGTTCGAAACAGTTATTGGTGAGTTGCGAGTTTTTCTTACATTATTAAACCTGTCGAAACACACACACTCATTTTGCTTCTAGCTGATACCGACATCAAGCTTATCGAAATCGGAGGAGGATCAGATCTCCGTGACATTTGGAAGTATTATTTCTTGGATGTAAATCTCGTTTCGAGCGTAAAACTAGTTATTAAGAGGAGACTACTCAATTGCTATGTTTAAATTTCTAGGCCTTGGCAGTAATTTTTGTAATCGATGCTTCCAACATACACAACATCTGTGAGTCTTACAAAATATTCCAAAATCTTATGGCGCATGAGTTCCTCGCAGGCAAACCGTTTCTTGTACTGGCCAACAAGCAAGACCTTCCTGAATCGGTTGATTGTTTAGAGATTTGTGAGTATCTGGATATCGAGTATATGGCTAACCGATATCGTTGTCCGTGCCTGGTGGAAGCTTGTGGAAATTGGGGCACACCACCAAACGAGGCGAATGAGTACGACGGGCTGAGCAACGGCATCCAGTGGTTGGTTGCAACTGTTCTCGCTCATCGACAGTACATCATCAACCGTATTAACTTCCACAAGCTACTGCTAGGGCGTGAAGGAAAAGATCCATCTCGTACCATTAAAAGACCTCGGACGGGCGGTCGATCCGCGGGAAGTCGCCGAAAGCGGAAAGATAGCCGACCGAAAACTGCTCCCTCAAGTCATCAGGCATGGTTGCAGGAGAACGACAACAACTATCTAATCAAAAGGAATAGTATAATTTCCGTAAAAAGCATACCCACCAGCACAACAACGGAACGTACGAACAACTCCAGTACCAAGGCAACCTCTGACAGCGGACTTTCGATCGTGGATGAGGGAGTTGAAATTAGCCAGACTAGTAGCAGTACCGGTGAGGAATTGTAATCTCGTTGAAGTAGATAATGAAATATACAGCTCCCTGTTTGTACCCTTCCAGAACAAATCACAATTTTACAACGACAAAAGGAGGATATGACCCTTGAAGATTTATCACTTTCTTTCTCCACTAATGAACCCAACGGATCAACTGTAGATATTAGTGCAACAGAGAAACATTGATGTGCCAAACAGATAGATTTAAGCATGCAATAAAGTGCACTTCCTATAGCCTTTTTTTAGTTACGTTCATGGTTTCATTATTTGAAAATTTCGTCTCATGCTTCTCACAATAAGTCGTCTATATAAATCGTGTGTGTTTTCGTTTGACAATATAGCATCTATACACCTCGGTGAAAGAGGATGCTTTGTCAAAACAATCGTGTTTAGAAATCCTGCCCCTATTCAAAACATTTCGTAACAAAATGCGGCTTACGCTAGTGAATTTCTTCAAGAAAAGTGTAAATGGACACATTTTCCGTGGTAAAAATCGTCTGGTGAAACGTGTGACACCACGCGCCGCCCAGTCTCTCATCCGGGAGTATGAACAAACGGAGGCAAACATGAAGCTGCTGCTCCATCCATATCTGACGAAGGTAAGTGACGACACGGCGGAAACCGATCGGTACACTTGAAACAAACTAAACCTTACATTATTCTATTTCCCTTTCATTTTATAGGAACAGTCTAGTGGTCACGCGAAGGAGCTCGGCAAGAAGGAACAGATCGTGTCGAAATGGCGCGAGGAGCAGCTGAAAATGAAGCCACACGTAACGATAGCAGAACGTCTGGCGCATCTGCAGGTGAAGAACGTGTGGGATTGAGCCGGTTGACACACAAAATTAGGGCATCATACTCAAGAAGTAGGAAAAATTTCCGTTTTTTATTGTACAACAAGCATTTGCACATCAACAATACGTTTGAGAGTGTGTTCGCACTGTCTCGTGTATATGGTAACAGTAGTATGAAATAGTGTATAACATCATGAATTAAATAGATTATTGTTTTCCGTTACGTGTATCGGTTCGCTCTACGACGGTATCCAACCGAGTGGGTTCGGTGTGAGGTCGTCCTTGTGCAGTAACTTGCCCTGCGAGGAGTATTCTGCAAACTGTGCCACCACCGGATCCCGCTGACACGATGACATTCCAATCACTCGCCCCGCCTTGCCGATATAGAAGGCCACAAATTTCAGTGCCTCCAGATCGCCCTCGATAATCACCTCATCTGGGTTGCCGTATCCGCAATACCGGAACGACTTCCCGAACAACACCGTCCAGAAGAATGGAACCGCATTGAGCGGTGTCGCCTTACCGGCCATGTTAAGTGCAGCAACGCGTCCATGATACTGTGCGAGTGGATAATGCCCGATCGTGGCTTGCTGTCCATCGTTCGAGTGTACTGGTGCGTTTGCGATATCCCCACCCACATACACACCCTCTACGTTCGTCTCCAAATACTGGTCGGTGTTTATCGAACCGTTGCGATTGAGCGTAATGCCCGAGCCTTCCAGGAACTCGGTGTACAGTGTCGATCCGATACCAAAAATGCAAATATCCGCATCGAGCTTAGTGCCATCCGTTAGCTCGACCTGTTTTACCGCGCCCTCTTCACCCATGCACTTCCGGATACCAGAATTCATGACAAACTCGACACCCTTCTCCTGGAACAGTGCCATCACGCGCCGTCCGATTGCGTCTCCGAACGATTCTTTCAGCGGGACCGCACCGCGCCCAATCACCGTCACCTTTTCAACCTTGTCCACGCAGTACGCGGCCGCTTCTAGACCGATGAAGCTTGTGCCCAGAATCACCACTTTCTTCTCCGGGGCGAGCTGCTCGTTCACCTGCTTAGCATCGGCTGCCGTACGCAGAACGCAAACGTTGCGTAGATCCGCCCCTTCGATCGGTGGACGGCGTGGTTTCGAACCGGTAGCAACGTACGCTTTCTCGTACCGGATCTTGTAACCGTTATCGAGCGTAATTTCACGCGTCGCCCCGTCCAGCTTCGTCACTTCCGTGCCCAGCATCACCTCGATGTCGTTATCGTCGTAGAATTGTTGCGTTCGCAGCAGACATTTGTCCAGCACAAGGTCCATCGTTTTGCTGACCTTCACGCGATCGTAAGGTAGGCACGGTTCCTTGTTGATCAATATTACCCGCCCGGTGAAGCCCTCCTGACGCAGGGTTTCGGCACACGTTGCCCCCGATGGACCACCACCAATCACGACGTAGGTCCGTTCGTCCAGGGTCTCACGTTTGGCCATTACACGCGTGCGCTTGTTGGAGGCTAGTTCGGTGCGCTTCGCACGCACCTTCACCTCACCCCCATCACCGACGGTGACACGATAGCAGGGCAGCGAGTCCATGCCCGGGAAGTCTTCGATGTCTCCCGTCTCCACGTTGAAGCAGGCACCGTGCCACGGACACCGGACACGTCCTTCACCGAGTGCACCGGTCACGAGCATCGCCCCGTAGTGGGAGCATTTGTTTCCGATGGCGGAAAGTTTCCCATTCTGACGAACTAGCAATACTTTCCCTTCGCCCAATTCCACCTGCTTCATCTGGTTTTCGCCGATATCCGACTCCTGGCAGACGACGGCCTCGATGAATTCGTCATCGCTCTTACCATTTTCGGTGGCCGAGGTCACTTTGGAGGCTGCGGATGAGAAACAGACAGACAGAAAGAGAGATAGAGAGAGATAATGAGACACACATTAACGCACACGGTAGTTTCTGCAGAAACCAATCGATTGTCTGACACACGTGCCGAAGCGTGAACAGAAAATGCTCTAATTATACGCAAATAGGCACACGTGAGTCATCCGCAGTTTTCACTAGTCGGCAAATTTTCGTACCAAGAAACGACATCATCCTGTATGACGCACGGTTAGATAGAACTTTGGAGCAAAGAATTAACAAAACCCACGTTCGCACCGATCGAAGGAGCCGGAATATCTGATGGATGGGTTTTTTTTGCTCGCTGTCTCACCAACTCGTTTGTTGCCGGACCTGCCAACGTCGTATCGCAATTCGTACCGATGTCGTGGTTGCCAGGGAAACCACGGTCACCACATAACTCACGCACACACACACACACACACGAGCACAACAGGCTGTCTGTCGCACGTTAAAAGGGGCGCACCCACCAAAACAGAAACTAGCGAAGCGAATTGTTGCGGTTGGTTGTGGTTTGGTCTATGTTGAGCAGTTTTTTGCTTCTTTCAAAAGGGTTACATTTTTGGGAAGTCAACCTTCGGTGACAATTTGCACAATCTCCTGCTAGCGAGCACCATTTCATCTGCAGAACCGCACGTATCCCCACTTGTTTCGACGTCTGTGAAGCATAATACCTAAAACACAATCTCTTCAGCCCAAATCACCACGGTCGGGGTTCTAGTCACGACGAATTCGGTTCAAGGATAAGCACGAAAGCGAAAAGAAACAGTCAAGGTCGCCGTGCGGCGTTTTTGCTTGTAACGTAACCGCGCGCGTTGTCGTAGCCTTAATTTCGGCGTAACGATGTCAACGTACTCCCACCACTGCTCCAAAAACAAAGCACGATCACGCACACCAGCGTACGTTCACCACTATGTTTCGCGTTGAAACATTAAAGAAATTCCTTTTCCTTCCGTCACGGAAATCACCTTGCAGAAGGGCTTATCGGGGTGGTTTTGTCGTAGACAGACCGACCGGATATCGTAACTTGACACTTATCAATCACACAATCACAGGTTGTTCATTATTCCCTCAGGTCCCTCTTACCTGTGGTGAGCGTTTCGTTCGAGTTGCGAACTTCCTTGGACGAACTGCAGCCCATTTTGTGCCGCGTGCCGCAGAGGCTCCTCTTTGTCTACCTTTAATGACCTCGTCAATCAAAGCGGTAATGCTGTACGTTCCGATTCGGGTCGTGTACAGGTGGTTCCGTGCACGGTGATGGTCAATGATGGACTAAAACCCGCAGCATTCCTGCGCTACGGCCGAACCGGTTGCAGTGCGCGTTAGCGATCACCATCAGCAGCACAAACTGCGGGACGAAACGTGCTCAACGGACGCGTTCACCATGCGTTTAATCGGCATTCGCCCATCGCCGATCGTACCGCTTCGTACTGCGATTGCCGAAGCGTGCTTTTTTGCAAGGAGGTTGGGGATTGTGCATGTAAGACTCCTCGACATGCACATAGACACGATCACAGTCCAAGTATGCTGTATGACGGTCTAGCGCAATTGCAGACGAATCAAAGCACAACATCGTGGTACAAGTGCGCAAAGCAACATACGGGCGTGCAATAGTAAAAGAGATGTATATAGTATGTTGTTGGTAATTGAACTCGTTTCTTTTTATTCTCAACTCATTTGCGTTGCACGTCCTTCAGAGAACGTTGGGCAACGCATGTAATTATTGCTGTCTAATGGCTACATTAATGTGTTTTATCTAAATGCACACGTTTGTCGCGCGCAATTCTCCCGGCAGAGTGGATTAAAATCCACGGAAACTACATTTTTAAACCAAACATCGCGTGCAGCTTTGTTGCTCGAATATTTACCCTCAAATAAAATCAATCAAAAAACAAACTTTGCTAAATCTACCGGAACCAGTGCCTCTTGGAGTGATAACAAAAATGAGGTAATAAAACAATATGGATGCTTCAGTCTATCGGCCTTTCTCTGATAACGCGAGAATGTTGAGTCACTGTTGCCATAAACAACCAATCGAGCATTGTGCCGCAACTTTACGAAAACCTTTCGATGTAGTGCAGCACCTCGAACCCAACCTCCACCATGATAAGTATGATAATCATCCACTCCAGCCGTACGTGATGGTCGTCATTTAGGTTCGAGCTAATCAGGTCCGCCAGTTCGACACAGTGGTTAAGCTTCTCGTTCATCACTCGCGTCCGCCGGGTGATGCTGAAGTACGCGCAGGTTTGGTTATACAGAGTTTCGAGCTGCTCACGGTCCCAGTAAAAATCGGGCGTATCGAGCAAATCCGAGCTAAGATTGATGACATGCCGGAGCGCGAACAGTTCGCCCGTACGGCGCAACATTTCCGGACGGGTAATTTTTATTTTATTGCCCTTCTTCAGATCCTCCGTCACGTAAGCCATCGAATCGATGTAGCGCTCGAGTGATGCCTCCCAGATGCCCAGCTTTACCGACAGTGACATAGCGTTCGAGAACGTGTACTTCTCTAGGTCGGCTTCATCCGTCAGCGAAACGTAGAAGCTATTGTACTTGAGGCGTGCCACACCGTCGTTGTTATACAGCATCGATTCGCTCTCTTCCAGCACTGTACCCTCGTCGTAAGGGTCCTGTTCGAATGGCCGCAGGAAGCGCAGGATATTGCTGCTTTCGAGATCGGTACAGTTCCACAGTACCACCGTGCCCTCGCGGAAAAAGAACAGATCACGACATTCGTCGCCGACCTTGTATTTTGCCGTAACGTGCAGCACATCAGGTTCCGTGTCGATATCATCGCTCGAAAGGTATTGTTTCGGTTCGTACAGATTCTGTTCGCGCAGTGCCCGCACCAAGCGGTCCAGATCGTACTCTTCCGCGGTCGCAAAAGCCATAACCGACTTGTAGCCGCGCGCTATCTTGTCGTTCTCGTCCTCACGCTTCCGGCGCGGTCGCTTCTTTAGTTGCATGCTCTCGTGCAGATTTATCATGGATGATGATGAAATGCTGCTAGACGGTTGCATGTGTGCCGGTGACGATGGCCTACCTCGACTCACGAAATATGGACTACTGCTGCTGCCGATTAGACCACCCAGCTGCGATGTCAGCGGGACGGATCTTGTTGCCGGTGCAGTTCTGGCTTTGGTGATGGATGCCTTTGCAAGTGGGACATTTCCGGTGGAACTAGTGGAAGCGTTTCTACACACACCGAAAACTTGTGTCGAGCACAGTCTTCTGCAGCCATTAAACACACTAATGCTGATAAAACTCGTCATTCTGTTTACAGTTTTGTTTTTGTTCTCGACATGCCGCAGGTTACTCAACGTTACGTTTGTTTTAGTCGATTGCGGTGTTCGGTACAGGGTGATCCGCAAGGGATTATCAATAGATGCGTCTGGATTTTGCTAAAACAAAGTATTATATTGGTAGCCTATGATGGGATGAACACTAGCCGAATTAATTGGATTTAAACGTAATAAATTACCAAAAAACAAACAAAGGAATTAAAAAAACTAGAGTTAGTTTTTGTTTTGAAATACTGGAACGTAGAGTCAGTGCTATAGCGCACATAAAGTGACGGTTTGTTGTTGTGTGCAAGAATGCTTGTTTTCGTAGTTTCTTTCATTACTAAACTTTCGTAAAACATTATAAAATAACTTGCATGTACTGGAAAAATAATTTCGCGCAGTATGCTCAAATAAAAACACCAAAATTTGGATCCCAACTCTTGAAAGCTTTATCCCTACGAAATGTCAAATTTTGCACTTTGGGGACCATCAGCTGTCAGAGTGATGGATGTTTAATTTTTTTTAAAACCTGCGTAAACAAATCCTGAGACGGTGAGAAAGTTGGTATCGTAGGGTACAACGCTGGCTGCACAATAGAAAGATATTTGTTTCGTTGTTTCCGTTCGCTTGTACCACGGCGATACAATGAAGACGCTGTTTGAACAGCTTAAAACGCTCTTCGATTTCGAGCTCTATTCGAATGCGGTATCATTGGTAGGTAGCGATTGTAAAACGCGATACACTTCGTTCGTTCATACACACACCTAATTTTGCGTCTTCGTTTACCACAGGCTAATTTGATCCTTTCCATATACGAGTCAAACCGTGCGACGCTGAGCCCGCTGGAACACTTTGGTACACTCGTTTACTATGCGGAATCGCTCTTTCACGAGCGGCGCTTCCGGGAGGCGGAAACCATCTACCGACAGGCACTGCAGCTGAAACGGCTGCTAGCGAAAAATAAATCACCTAATTGCAAAACCACAGCACCGGGACCGGGTCCAGGTCCGGGTCCGGTGGATCTGCAATCCGAGGTGGAGCTGAAGTACAAGACCGCACGCTGTCTGATCGAAATGCGATGTTATCGCGATGCGATCGTGTTGTTGCAATCGCTTGGCCTCAAACAGCGTACACCGAAGATTAACATGCTGTTGAGTAAACTTTGCCACAACCATGGTCACGAGCGCAGTGCCATTGGGACGTACAAAGAGGTGCTCAAAGAATGTCCCCTAGCGTTCGAAGCGATCGAGGGCCTGCTGACGCTCGGCGTCAAGGGTATCGAGGTGAATTCGATGATCGTTGACGCGACCATTGCTCCGCAGTGCAGCGAATGGATGAGCAGCTGGATAAAGGCGCATGCCAACATTCAAGCGCGCAAGTACACGGAAGCGATACAAACGCTTCGCAGCATCGAAGCCAACACCTGCCTAAGGAACTATCACCAGCTGCTCGTGCTGATCGGCGAATGTTACTACTACAACGGCGAGTATGAGCAGGCATACATTACGCTGAAACGTGCACACGCCATGCAACCGCACTCAAAGAACGGACTGCAGATTCTAGCAATCTTGATGGCGAAGAATAAAAAAATTGCCGAACTGGAAAAACTCATCATGCCAACACCCGCCCTGCTGAACGAGTACACGTCCGAGATGTGGTTCGTAATGGGCCAGTATCTGTTTGCCACCGGCAAGTACGAGAAAGCGGTCTACTTCGTGCAGAAGGCGTGCTTTCTGAACTCACGCAACGTCGAGGCGCTGGTGCTGAAGGCGGAAGTTCTGTTTCAGGTGAAAAAGTATCAACAGGGTATTGCCCATCTGCGGTACGGTCAGCAGTTCGCCCCGTACCGGTACGAAATACACAAAGCGCTGGTCGACAACTACCTCAACATGGGTCGCTATCGGGAAGCACAGGTGCAAGCACTAAAGGCGGTCAAGATGTTGGGCGAAATGGCACGTACGTTAGTGGTAAGTTCACGTTGGATATTGTTACAATTCCTACAAATCAAAACGTCTCTCCATCCTATTAAATGTTGATTGTCTTTGTCTGGAAACCGTCATCACGGTTAGTCTTTATCACAAGTATAAAATATCTTCTCTGTTTCAGCTATTGGCACGCACGTATATGAAAGATGAAGCCGCTCGACCGAAGGCGAAAGCACTTTGTCTGAAGGCGCTCGGTATGAATGAAAATTTTCTGCCCGCCGTTTACCTACTCGCGGAACTATACCAACGTGAGAACGATACATCCGCTCGATTGAAGCTACTGAAAAAACATGCAATGATGTCGCAGAACTGCAAACTCCACGTGATGCTCGGCGAAATGTTAAAAAACGAAAAGGACCATGCTGGCGCGCTCGAAAACTATTCGATTGCGCTCAAGTGAGTGTGGGAAATTGTTCTTTGTTTTTGGTTGAATGTAATTAATCTTTCTTTTTTTTTTGCCTGTGTGAACAGTTTGGATCCGTCAAACCGTGTCGCCACGTCTGGGCTGTTAACGGTGGGTCAGAACAAGTGCAGCACCAGCAGTGCAACATCGAATGCAGGCGCTTCCAGTTCCTATCTGGAATCGATGGCCGAAGACGGTAGCGACATGCCGGACAATCCGCTGGAAATGATCGAAATACGTACGGCCGGGGTAAACGATATGGAGTCGGAAAGTGATGCTATGTGGTCGGACTTGGAGATCGAAATCAATCAGTAGGCGATGGAAACGGTTCGAAACAGAAAAACCGCATCTAGTGCGGGGGGATGGTTGCTTATTTTAGTGTAATTTGTTAGCCTTAATAAATCATATCCTATAATCCAATACTATCCTGTGCTAGTTTTTGTTTGGAGATTTAGTGGGAAGAAGTTAGCCGCAACTGAGAGAAATGACTGTGAATATTTTCTGTCGAATACACTCAAGCAATCGAGCGAAATGGCACCAAAATGCAGCAGATAGTGTAACGTTAAATATAGATGATGCAAATTTGGAGCATGCAAATTTGGATTGGATCTCCAGATACGGATTGATTTCAAAGAAGCCGAGTCTAACCGTATTTAGAACTATAGAATTAGATAGAACTAAAGTTGAAAGGCAAACACGTTTTATATAAACAAGTACACGTTCTATCGTGTCACCAACGATGCATAGACACACAATAGGATACTGCAAGATCATACGTTTAATCCCTTCCACTAGCTGCCATCGTGCACGCGCCCAGATAAAATGCGTAAATTTGCATACTATAAATCAAAATCCCAACCGCGTCCATTATCCTTGGAGACACACGGGGCGGGTGTCGACGAGCCCGAGTTCCCGTCCCACTAAAGCTGGTCGAACCAGAAAGGGCGATTTGTTGGTCGTTTGTTCCGGCAAACAGCATCGTACGCTGCGGCGCAATTTCAAACCCGCCGTTCAACGTTTTATGCGCACACAGTTATGATATTTAGCGCTTTGTCGACGTGTCGATTTCCTTGTACGGTTTGTGGCCGTCGTTTGTAAAGTACACGCCGAGCCGGGCGAGCTCAACGGCGGCTCAAAAACATTTCCATCCCTAATAGGCACCTCAAAGCCCAGGTAAATGGGTAAGCGGTTTATGCGCTTAATTAAACGCTCCGCGTGCGCGTTGAAATATCGCACCAACGAAATTGTGCCAGCCCGTGTGGTGTGTGTGTGTGTCACCGTGTGGCGGCGCCCTTTGCCCTTTACGGTGAGGGACGATAATTTATCGACAATATCCGTGTGCCAATGTCCCTTTTGGCTTTTGTGATAGAGCGTTTTATTTCCAATGATCCAGAGATGTTGAGCTGTTTTGGGACAACAATTTTTTTTGTTGTTGTTGATGTTGATGAAGGACGTTTAATTTACTGCATCTGAAAGAAGATTTATATGTATTACGGATTTCATAAACTTTTCTGAAAAAGGAACGCGAAAGCAAATTGCTATTAACAGCTCATTTATTGATCAACTGTAACCGATTCAAGGACAAGTTAAAAACAGTGAATGTATTTCCCATATCTGATAGGCCAATTGTTCGTTCAAAAAAGTGGAACAAACCTTTTAGTGATGTACCTATAAAGCATGATGTATCAATAATGTTTCATCAAAACATTTAATTTCTGCATATGAATCTAAGCAAATTCCAGTATTTCTTTATATTTTGAACAGATCTCAAATGAAAAGGGTAACAATATAAGCAATAAAGATGATAAAATACAACTTAAAATAGAAAAATAAACTATCAGTTTTATTTTTTTATTGAATCCTTCGGATGGAGAAAGGTCATAATAAAATTGACGTTGTTTCGAAATCATCTAAAAGATAACTCACTCTTACATATTCTGTATAGTTTAGTCACAGATAGTCATAAATGTAGTATTTTGAAGATATAAATAAACTTCAGGAGAGCCTCTCCCTTACGCAGGATACTTAACGGATGAGCAACATCCACTCGGCAACAGTTGCTCGCGGGGTTCATCGGTGCTCTCGCCCGCCGAAAAGTCGATGCCCCAGTGTCCCTCAACCCTGACCGGAAGTAATTGCCGCCGCAGCCGCCGCCACCGCTGCCGAGCAAGGAAGGAAAGCATAACTTTATCCCACTCCCTTTCTGCCCGTCCGTTCTTGTGCGCCATTCCGTTACCCGGTGGCAAACGATCCGCTGAACATCACAAGCCCAAAAAAGCACAACAAACAACATGTCAGAAGCACACACACACACACACGCGCACACACATGTTTTTCAGGCATGTATTCGCATCTGAGAAGCCACGAACGGGTGCGATCGAGCAATGCGGACGTCCTTTGCAGAAATTCGATACGCGTTCCTTGCCTCGGCCGCGGGCTTGCCCATATATGGAAGGCTGCGGAACAAATAAGCGATAACTGGCTGTGGTCGCGCTGGTCATGAGGCTCGATGTTCTCTGCCCCTCACCGCTCCAACCGATCGCAGGGTTTCGCTAGTGGTTTCGCTTGCGAGCTTCCGAACTTTATCATGACAAACGGTATCGGAAACATGGCGGGCTAAATGGACTTCTGGACGTTGGCGTCGGCGGTGTATTCGGTAAACGGTTCGGAAACTACTCGAGCCACCGAACAGCTGTCCGATGGGCCGCTGCAAGCCACCGTTCTTCTCGAAACGAACGCGAAGGATACGGCCTGAGCGAACCCCGAGCAGAGCGGCAAAGGCCAACTTGAAAGGTGTCGAAAACTAGACAAGACGAAACAAAAAAACTCACACGAAATGTTAATCTCCACCGACTCATTAAGAGCCGAGATTTAGGTGCGATTCAGGATTTTTTGTTTTGTTTTCGATTTTGCTTCCTGCTTATCCTACGGATTGTTGTGACTGTAACGACACAATCCGCCCGTTATCTGGCGGCAAATGTGATCCACAACACTTTCGTGGGGGCTTTGCGTTGCACCATTCGCGTTCAACATAGGCGCCGGGTTTTGTTTTTTTTTATTGCACCCCGTTTAAAAGCGCCGGAGATGCTCGGAGCAAGGGGCCTTGATGTGTAATAAATTGAATGCAATATGCGTGTTGTTGCTGCGATTACGCACGGACCGTGTAGCACCTTGCTTAGCTACTATTTTTACTTTGTATTTTATGGCTTAATCAGCGTTGTTGTGGAGGCGACAATCGTGGTTGTTCGTGCTGTTTGAATAATTTGATATGGTGATCCTTCGGAAATAGTAACTTTAACATTTCCATATGCATGAGTTTTACGATAGAACATCAGATTTATTTTATAATGAATATTGTGAATGATTATGGATACATGGTTTCTAATCAATTTTTGAAGAAAAAAAACACCTGTCATATCTCATACAAACGCATTTGGAAATAAACACTCACATAGTAATAAGAAAAACCCGTAAAATCCGATCAAAACCAATAACCTTAACATAACAAGAATCTCCGGGATGAACGTTACAGAACCATATTCCTGCAGGAACGCTTACAGGATCTTACGGTCGTAACGTTTTAACAGATTGAGTTTTGGAACCAACTTTATTTTTTAAATCTTCCATACCGATTTACAAAGGATAGAAATATGAAATATGATTCAAATTGATTTCCTAGTTTGGAAAGAGCCATCAGAAATAAAGAAGATCCTGGAGTCGTACAATCACTTTGGAATATTTTCTAACACAAGTGAATGTAACATAACCTTCCAATGCTTGTGCCGTAAATTTGCATGCTTTATACCTTTTTTAATAAACACCATTATAATAACTTCCTTTTCCTAGCGTGCTTGCGATGCATCGACAATAAATTAAAGACTTCTGTTATGGACATTTCAATTTCCACCCGACAAATTTACGGTAGGGATTTACCATAAGGCGGAAGGTGTTTTAATTCGTCGCGCCTTATTGAATGCGTGCGCACTGGAATGTTTAAATCCCATTACGGGCTTATTGAAATTTGTGCTTTCCTGAAGGACACCAGGAGCACCACATACTGGCGCATTCTGACACTTGTCAATGATTACTTCCGTCAGACGGCCGACGAAGTCTCGGCTCTTCACGTGCAAACCGGAACGCTGTTAATTTTATCAGTTATAAATTCTTCTTCCAGTCCACCACCCGGCCGCGTGGTGTGAGCGACCGCGACACATGCCATTTGTCATGTGTCATTAACGCGCGAACGATCACCACCTTCTCCCCACCGGGTGTGCTTGGCCGCGACGGGATGACATGATGGTACGAAATTGTGAATCTCATCCTCTTCAACTTCTGGTCAACTGCTCATCCCGATGTTGCTTCATGTGGCTGTGACGTGGCACGTGAACCCGTCCAACTTTGGTCATTCCGTGTTGCTTTGGTGGAGCGTTGTCCCAAACGTCCTGCAGAAGAGTTCGTTGAAGTGGAAGTCACCCAAGTCACGAGAGTGTCCGCGGGCAAGGCGCTGATCATGCGCGCACTCGTGATCGTGATTGCGTTTGGGTACAGTCGCGCACACAGCCGGCGGGCTCTGTGTGCCACCGGTGGCCATGGGTGACCCATCGACATCGCGCGGGGTGCTATTAATCTCGTAGCGCAACCTTCGGAATGCCATATCGATCGGTCGATGTTCGGTCAATTGACCCCTCGCTGTGTCATGTTTCTCAGCAGCGAAGGAGCCGCAGCGGTGGAGAGCATCGCAGCAACCATCGACGGAACGGGTAACGTACGGGAGACGGAAGTAAAGGACTGGCGACCGGGCCGAAGGAAACAGAGACAGTTACATCCGACAACTGACGGCCCAAAACGGGGTAGGACCGTCGGATGGCGGACAGGCGGCGAAGAGAGAAAGATTTTTGTTTACCCATTCGCACCACCCAATTGTTCGTTCGCTGCTTTTTTATTTGGGCAGAGGCGAACAATTTATGCTCGGGCCCGTTGGTCGGGTTCCAACCGCGGTCTCGGACTGGTGGTGGGACATAATTTATTTCAACATGCGCGCTTTGACAGTTCCGATACAAATTGTACGTACCTTTACTTTGTTGCCAAGGGATGGCGGCGCGGGCTGTGGAGGCTTTAAGAGACGGTGGGTGCGATCGGAGTAGGAACATGTATCTTAAATTACTTTTATGACTAGCAGATCGTCCAAGCACGATTCGTCCTGATTAAGCAGCAGCAATATTTCGATAAACTTTTAAACATTTTTCCCTCAATGCAAGACAATTTCGTTAAAATTATTCTATCTGAAAACAGTTTCAGAGTAAATTTTGACAATTCTAACAAATATTTATCGTTCGTTTCGGTGATTTTAATTTCAATAGGTAATGAACAATAGCTTATTGCTTATTTGTATTGTATACATAAAACATTTCCTTCTCAAGAGAATAACAATACTTCCTTCACTTATAATTTTCTATATCCCGCATCCCATAAACATTTCCCTCTTTTGCTACAAATTGTACCGTTCAAGTTCAAAGATTTATTGCCCAGTTTTGGTTTGAATAATTTGTTAATAAGCCGATATAACTTTAAACATAAATCACAGATTGGGAAGGTGTATTCAAAATATGTTTAAAGTGTTACGTAATTAAGTAAACACGCTCAAAAAACTAATAATCAGGGAAGCTATCTATTGACGGGTAGTGTTAATAAAATATTATGTTTTTGTTAGCTTTAATAAATAATTTAAATTTATATAACATATTTACTGTTTGGACGACAATTTTTGGATATGCTGTGCTATTGTTGATTCATCGTTAAAAATAACATAAAATAACCACTCTAATCCCTCTCAAGGATGTAATAGCTCTTGCCAACTGTTTACAAATTATCTCACCTTCAAATTGCTGGCGCAGCTCATGCGCAGGTCCTTTCCGCAGGATAATTACGTCTTTGCTGTTTGTGAAAGCCGATCATCAACGTCATAATTATCAGCTGTTTGCCCTCATTTGCTCACGGGGTTGCTGCTGATCGACATTCTGTTAGCTATTAGTCGTCTGTCCTCCATCTCGGTCACACCAAGTAGCCACACTGCCCCACACACACACATACACCCAAATGCAGTCGCTTAGACCTTCAGGTAGGTCAGTTTACGGATGCGATACTGCTTGTGTGTCGTGTTGGAAGGCAACACGCTGAGTGAGTCACCAGCCCGAGCTGATCAAGCCAAGCCCAAATTCGATACGCTTCGATGACTTTTTGCACGCACGCGCGCATCCACGCGAAAAGGATACCCGGAAAAAGGATCCGTGGCGCCGTCCCGCGGCCTCAAACACCGTCCGCAGCCGATTTCGCGATCAACCCCGATGGCAATGACTGTCCCCGGTGGCCATTGACTTTTGACGTTTCGTTTGTTTTTGTTTTTGCAGCCGTTTCGTGGCGACGACAGGCGCGCGTGATTCGCGCGCGGGCAGGCAGGCAGACTGTGGCAGCAGCGAAAAGGAAGAAACGCCCGTGATCGGCCGCCCGCCAGGCATCAATTCGGAAGCACGCAGCTCCGACCGCCTGGCACAGCCCTGGCTCAATGTCAATGACGAAAGGCTCCGGTGCTGGTTTTTTTTTTGTTTTGTTTGTGCCTTTCCGCGGCTGCTCCCGGCTCCAGGACCAGTAAGGTCCGTATATGGGCATTTCAAGATTTCACGATTATTTATATTCACCCGGCGCCGTTACCCTGCCCGAGGGGGGGATGTGAAGAGAAAACCCGGCGGGAACGGGTGGATGGCGTCCAATCGAAATCGCGCAGGGGAGCGGCGGGACGGAGGTGAACCTACCGTTCGTGAAGCTATTTTGTCGATCACGATCACTTCCACCAGTGCTCAGGGCTTGTGCGCTCGCGCTCGCGATCTTCAAGGCGCTGTGCAATTATGGTGTTTGCAAGGAGGGCTACGACAAACACACGTGAGCGTGTGTGAAAGAGAAAGAGA
>JXWZ01003865.1:0-27039 GCA_000956215.1 Anopheles farauti No. 4
TCTTTCCCCAAACGGGCAAATGCCGGACATCCGAACGGATATAACGGAGGGAGAAATAATTTTATAGCTAGCGCGGCAAGAACTCTGCCAACTCAGCACAGACGGTATCCCGGCCCCCCGGTTTCAACGTCCAGCCTGGACGCCCGGACGCCACCAGGCACCGGTTCGGACAATTATTGAATGGATTTTTGCGAAACGCAAAGCCACTGCTACGGAACCGGGCACCGGGGACATTCTCCGCTCCGCACGATTGGCTTCGTTTTGCTCGAGTTCGGATCGGTCTAGTGAACCGAAAGGCGAACTCGCCAGCCGGGCTTTATCCGTGAAAAATCCCACCCGATTCCGGCACCTGGCGGAGAAGGGGGGAAGGGTGAGCGAGATACGTCGAAATCGGCGAACACCAGTGAAATTGCCGTTGTCAGCTTTTAAGTAATTCAGACAAGCGGATTTACCCCATTATCCGTGCTTTAAATTGTGGAGATTCACAATGTCTGACCATCTTGTTTCCGGCATCAGCGCCATGCAGGTTTGCTGTTGTTTCGTAGTGGACGTAGTGGTTTTGATGATTTTGTACTAGCTCATCGTAATTGATGTCTAAAGTTAGAGATTGAATTCATTGGGAAAATGTATCTTTTTTCATGTTCCTCTTGAGTTACACGGCCCAAACCCGACGAGTTTACAATTTCTATCAACGAGCCCGTTGCCTAGCAACAACTAAAACCGCTTGGTTGGTCGCACTTCCTTTCCCAAAATGGCTGTTGTGCAGGAAACAAACGTTGTTCAATTAAAATGCATATGCTCAAGAAATTTAAGTACTTCGTGTTGAAATTGATCAACTGCATCGTTAACCGCACGAGTCTTGCCAACCGAAACGAAGGACGCGGACAGGTGGTGGTGGCGGCTGACGCAGTGACAGTGACATCTCAAAGCTGGGGATTTCTTCACTCGCGAGCATCGGTACCAAGATTTGAGCCATCCCGCGACGACGATCGTCCCGGAAAAACCGTCCCGCCGCTGCTCTCTTCCAGGGATTAGGCTCACGCGCTGTGTCGTGTACGGTTTGGGAAGGAAACCGCTGCTAGACCCAAAAATACACACTTAAACACATCATCCGAACCTCGAGCCCGGGCCGTGGCGAAGGCTGGTGAAAGCAAACGTGTCTCCCGTGGCCTGGCTTTTCCGATCCCCCTGCACACGGACAAACCACTTTGCCACGCTGATGAGAAACACACACCTCCGCCGCTACTCCCGGCTGAAAATGTGTGTGTGTGTGTGAGTGTGTTTTTTTTTTCTCATACCTCCCACACTTAGAATCCTCCTTCTCCTTCTCCGCGGATGGTTCCCCCATTTCCCTCAAAACCCGCTCCTGTACGCTTTCGTGGAAAAACGTGGGTTATTTTTCCGTTCCACTCTCCCGGGGCACGGTTATTTGATCCGTACGTCACCCAGTTTGATTTATTACATACTGATTATTGTCGCGCGAAGGAAAACCCCGCGTGCGCGCGCGCGCTCGGCCCATGTTTTGGATTCCGTGGAAAAGACGAGCGTACAGGGTCCTATTATTGGCGTAAGGGGGCCATTGGCAGAGCAGGGAAGATAGAGTGCGAGTGGTGAAGGGAAAACAGGCACAGGGAAAAGCAGGAATCTTGGTTCTTCCTTCTTCCTAGCGCTAGCTGTGCAAATGGCCCTCCGTCTTCCGATTTTTGGGAAGGGAAAAATGGGACTTTTCTATCGGAGGGTTTTTAGCTTGCTTGCTTAAACAAAGAATTCGGGAGGAAAAGTATTTTAATTAGACGAACGTCACATCCGTCGGTCGGGACGGCGGTCGGGACACCGGGAGAGGAAGCGGGTAGAATTGTTTGTGCACCAAATGTGTCCCAGGCACTACCGGAAATGGAACAACGTAGCGCAAGTATCCCGCAATGGTTTGCTCCGCACGTTCTTTGTGTTGGCCCCGGGCAGTCGCTGGCCGGTGCAGTCGGAAAATAAATGGTTTATTTTCATCATTTTGAAGTGAATTTTTTGGTACAAAATATAGCGCTCGCACTCTCCCGAAAGCTTCGGAAAGCAGTTTCCCTAAGCGTCACACAAAACAATGGTGCTTTAATGTCTTTTAAACATTCCCCGGCATGGGGTGGCGATCCGTTGCATTGCCACAGGCCCCATTATCTTTACCCAACAACTTGGTCATGGCGACCCGAAAAGGAGTTTTTGGCCTATCATTCCCGTCCCGCTGGCCTCTGCTCAAAACGTAAACAAAGGCTTTTTCTCGCGCTCCAGACACTGGGACTGAAAAATCGATTTTACACCCATTTTCGGCGACGGAAGGTGAAGACGACACGGGGGAGAGGAGCAGCGGAGGCGCGAAAATTTATGACACAGCCCTCCTTTTATTACCCACGTGGTGTGATGGTGCGTCTCTTAAAGAGCGAACGCATCGTAGCAGTCGGCAGCATACACACACACACACACTCGCACACACTCGCACACCGAAACGCAGTGTGCGGCGAGCGAAGTTTCCCATTGAGAAAGGTTTAGTGACAATGACAAAGCACGTTTCCGCCTGTACGCAACAGCGCAACGGACCGGACACCTTGCCGTGTACGGTGGGCCATGTGCCGCGGGCATTTAGCCACCAACTGGGCCACCAAACCGATCCGCTTGGGCCTTCCCTTCGGCCGCCCGGCTGCCCCAAGGCCGGCACAGCAGATGAGTTGGCAAGTTGGCCGTGCCCTTCATTCATTCATGCCCGCTCGAGGTCGAACCACCTCGGGCGACCGTTCGGGTGCCGATCGATAATTTTACGCACCCCAACGGTGGGGTGGGGGCGGGAATTTTACTTTCCACCACACATTTCCGAAGCAGTTAATCAACTCCTCCAATCTGGCCGGGTGCGGGCCGGCCCAGTCTGGGCCGATTTTTCCGACGAATGGGTCACCGTTTTTCGGTACGCAACGCGTTTTTCAACCGATTTTGGAAGAGGTAATGGTGAACACAAACAAAAAAATCGCCTCTCTCAAGCAACACCCTCGGCGACGGTTTGGTTTTTGCATGCCGCAGTCATCCATCGTGGATCGTTACCTTTAAAGAATCGTTACACGGATGTCGCTTGCCTCACACACGTATGCGGTGATAAAGCGCCTTTAAAGGTCCGCTCGTCCGTTGGGAGAAATTCGACAGAGTTCCAGAGAAACAAAAAAAAAACAAAAAAAAACGCTGTGTCCACAAAATTCGATCCAGTTACGATATGTACAAAGGAAGTGTGCGGTGGGGTCCTGAATCGATTTTTCATCCATTCATGCGGCCGGATACAGGACGCCAATGCATTCCGGCGGCGCGGGTGGTAGTGAAATAATGAAAATAAAGTCAAAACAAAAACAACAAAAAAACTATCCACCATCCTTCCGACCCGGGAAAAGTTAACCAATTTCTGGAGCCCTGCCAAAAAAGGGACCCCAAAGCTTCGGTTCTCGGCTTTATACGGTCGCCGAGTCCTTTCGGGCGGCATTGATCAATCGGACCCGTCCGACCGTCCGGTCGTTACTGTGCAAAGGTACACATCGTCAACATGATGGCACAGGTTGTACCGCACACGGCAGGCGGTCGTTACGACATTTTGTCTTTTTTTTTGTATGTATTTTGTTTTCGGTTGTGGGTTCAGTACTTCATGCGGTTGAGATTTTCGGGAAAAATAGAGTTTGTGATGCTGTTTTTATTCTTGTTGTTTGGTTTCGATTTTGGCCGATCGTTTCACTTGTACCAGTGAATCTCATCTCATTCTCCTGCCCTGTTGTCCTGTTGTAATGCGAAAAAACAACAGCAAAAACAACAAAAACCGTTCCACGCAAACATTATCAATTCCCTTTCGACGTCATCATTATCGGTTGGGACGGTAATGGCGCGGCGACATTTGCAATACTGTGTACTGCGTTTGCGTCCCCATGCTCTTCCCGCTGATTCTCCACGAGCGTTTCTTCTCAGAAAGCAATTTTTTCACCATTAACCTTTTGCGGTAATGGCAGACGGCCATATCGCTGCCGATAGTTGCGGACGACAGAGTTTGTTCTTGTGTGATGCTGCTGCTGCTGCTGCTGCTGCAGAACGCACCAGGCAGTACGAAGAAAATGAATAAAAACAAAAGTTAAACGAACGGACAAGTGATTCAAACGTTCAGCATAACTTTCCGAAATCGAAAAGTACGGTACGGAAAAAAAAGAAAATAAAATAAATGTCAACCCGAAATCATGCTCCCGGTATCTGCTATTTTATTCAAATGATGCACATCCATAGCATCAAACTGCAATTCGTTTCTTCGTTTCGAAACCGTGCGCGAGTTGGCTTCCAGACTCCGCTCGAGCGATGCCGGGATGCGAAACCGCAACGCGTTATCTGATGGGATTTTTTCATGAATATCTGATTGTGTTATAATTGTATGTCATCCTCTATCGCCATGACATGGAATGTAATCACGTAATGGGGGAATTGGCAAACGGCGGAAGGATGCTGTGACGATCGAATAAATATGAAGCAAAGAAAAAAAACCAAACAAACAACTCTACAAGACCATTTACGAACGGAACCAACCGAGTAATGGAGTCACTACGGAACGGAATGGGGAGGCAGGCGGTAAAGTTTTAAATAAAATTTACTTCCCCACTTGCGAGCAGCCTCCTTTCCATTAAGATCTCGTGCTCCGATTGAACTGGCGCATCGGAAAAAGGCTAGGCCCAACGCACATTCTGCGTCATTTCAGCAGCGATCCGATTGACACAAGGGCTTGTGCAATCCCAATCCAACCCCACCGTGTAAACAACACGCGAGCGAGAATCTCCACGACCACGACGACGCCTACTCTGATGAAAGCTATAGCTATAAGTTTTCATTAGCCCACCGAAAGCCCATTAGGGCTGAACTAGATTTAATGGCACAACCTAATTCGCCCTTCTCCCCCATTCCACCCGTGTTGTTGGTGTTTGCGAACTGACCACCCTGCCTTCGCCTCCACTAGCAATCTCCAGCACCACCTGTCCCCGAGCCGGGCCACTTACGGTAGCGAAAACTTCTCCATCACCCAGGGCTCTGGGAATGATTTACGGTTATCAGTGGCAAGGCGGGAAGCGGGAATGTTAATAATGAAAATAATTGAGATTTTTGTTGTTTCCCGCAGCCAATACCCCAGCAGCAGCGTGGCATGGCGTGGCGAATTGATTCACCGTGTTTTCGCTTAATTTCGTTTCGCTTTGCTTTCCCGAAAACCCAAACTCCCCGCTCGGCGTTACGCATTGTTTCGTTGTTTGTTGTGTGGAAAAAGTTTTTCCGGTTTGCTCCTCCGGAGGAAGTTTAAGATTTGCGGACCAATAGGCGAAATGAGGAGCTCTCCGCACTGCTTAATTACATTTCTGGACATTCGCTCGTCCCCTGACGGTTCCCTGGACCGAGGAAAGAGAAAAGAAAATATTTCAATAACGCCTCAGAAACAATACCACTTTTCGCCCCGATACGATGCGAGGGGAAGCTGGTTGTCCCTCGGAAGTTTCCCCAGTGCCGCTGATCCTGGTCAGGAAGGTGTCGGGTTCAAATGCGGCACATCTCATCCGCACTGGCATTTGTAGCCGCAAAATTCCTCCTTACGGTAAGCGTTCGCCCATCAGCTCATCCGGAGGCCCCTCGGCCGGGCCCTTTGCCATTTGAGACCGATTCCCAGCGCGGCACAACAGCCCGCGGTACACAGCTGCACTGCACGGTACGCAAACGCGGATTTTTCCACCCTCGGAAGCCTCTCTCGGGACCATCGAAAATGAGGGAAAACCCATCACAACGCCAGCGATTCCCGTTCGAGCGGGGAATCGAACATTTGTGTTTTTTTTTCTTTTCTCGAACCCTCCTCGGATTTTACGTCCGCAGCTGGCGAGGGTGGCCTGGCGGTGGCCGTACTGGTAATTGGCGTCAATTTACTCTTCGCACCGTGTTCCACCAAACAAAAATAAAAATAATAAAGATAGCATAACCAGTGGCAGAGCAGACGTTGCCACTTCGATCACCGCAGCACCGTCAATACCGGCAACGGCAAGGGGACGAGCCACGAGCCGGCACTCGCCCAACAGGGATTGCTTCCGAAGGACCGAGGAAGGAACGTGCGTGGCAGCCTCCGATGGGCCGTTTCGGAAGGGTCGTCTGCATTTGATTGAGGCAGTCGGGCACCGTTTGAGTGAAGGGAAGAAATTGAATTGGCCACACCACAAGTTTGAATAAGCACATGGGAGAGGGGGAGGGCGACAAGATGGAACGCGTTATGGTGTACGCGTAGGGGTATTAACAACAATAACGCAACAATAGCACGCAAAACAACCCGGGGGGTTGCAATGGTGTAGCATATAATCGAAATCTTATGTTTTTCTATTAGTATTACCACCGACCTTATTTTAAATGACTTTAACAACGTACTTGAAGTTGTAGAGTTTATTTTGATAAGGCTTTTATATGGCGCCTCATCCTGATGCTTGCAATAACAATGCACTAGCGAAAGGATGACGATATTTATGAGAGATTTCCTGCGTGTGAGATTTTTTAAATACCAAAATTTCATGCCATTCGTGTGAAAAAATATGGATGGAACTGGGTCGGATGAGCATCAGCTATGAGTTTTTACAATCGCAGAAAAACAATATTTTAGGAAAATTGTAAATAAACGTAAATTCTGACGCATTTATAAGAGCTTTGCTATATTATTCCACTGGAATGTGGAAAAAAGAATTGCAATATAAATTGCAATAATAGATAAGCCATTACTTTGGATAATAATTAGGAACCGACCAGAAGTTACGAGCAAAATTACCAAAAGTCAAGCATGTTTACAACGAAAGGAGAATTTCTTTAGTCTCCAAAAAGCATATATTTTATTCCGAAATTTTTAGAAGAACATCTAAACGTTTATTATGGCCTCGGCTGTTATTCGTCCTTTCCAGAAGGTGTCGCCGCTGCCGCAGCAGCATCAGCTTCCCAAACCCCTAAGTGGATGAAATTGTTACGCCAACACCCGCCACCAGCGTTCGAGAACGCGCGAACCAGCAACCCCGAAAACCCCGGGCTCGGGGTTCCCGTGAACCGTAAACTCCCCGGAGACAACTGGTGCCGAAGGACGATAATGGAAATTTTCTCCTATTGCTTCGGGGGCCGAGGGAATCAGAAAAGCATTAGTGTGAGAGCCGAAAGTAAGCAGCGATCATATTTCATAATTTTCATGTCTACCGCGCATTTCCCACCAACCCGGCGGGAGGGCTGGCTGGATTTTCGGGGGTTGCGCACGGCGCAGGAAGAAAGTACAGCGGATCGAAGAAAAACCTCCGACGACGACGTGGAAATGATGGAACGAAAAAGAATGAGACTAATGGTTGCGAGGCGCCTACTGTTCCGTTACCTTTCGAAAGGTGTGGGGTGTGTTTGTACGTTTGTGTGTGTGTGTTGCTGCTTGGAGGAAAAACCTACCTACAAGGAAAACACATCTAGGCGGGACGCGGATACGTTGGAATCCTTCCAAAGTCGTACCGGCGCCCGGGGATGGGGAGGCTTTTACAGGAAGCGTGCATTTGCCGCGCGTTCGATAACCATCCATTTATGTTTCCGATGGTCTCGTGTAATCCCTCCCCAAATAGGACCAAAGCGTGATGAAAAGCTGGATTTGCGAAGGAATGTCGCACACGGTGCCGGTGGATTCAATGGGCATGTGTCACGTGGCCTGCGAAGGTGTTCGCCTTACCTTCGCCGACACACGAATGTCCTTCGGGATCGTACGGGTGCAAGCGTCCAAGGAAGGGACCAACGGCCCAATTTGTGCGCCAAACGAAAGTGTGCGTGTTTCTGTTGTTTGTTAATGATTTTCCTCGCTTTCCTTCGGTGAAGCGAATCGAGCAGTGTCGGCCGAGGGGGCTGCTTTCCCATCGAAGATGCAGCGGGCATACCAATTTCCCGTGCTCGGGAAAACTGGGCCGATCGGATGGGGGAGGGTTTGCGAAAACAATCCCTCGGGATTGTCCGGGAAGCTGTGCGGGAGGAGACGACTCAGATGGACGTGCGGCGCAGGAATTATGATTGGCATTATTATTGTTATTAGTTCCAAAGTGATTTAAGCACTGTGTTTCGGTTATAATTAGCGTTAATCACAATATTGGACGTCACGTGTTTCGCTGGGACCGACTTCGGAAGGGCGGTACCAGGTGCTGCTGCTGCTGCTTGCCCCGGAGGCTTTCGGCACACCTCTTTACCGCCCTGGTACAAGCACCTCGCCACGCCGGGTTCCAGCATCCCACGCTCGCACGGACCACGGTCGTTACGTGCGTAGCATAAGTATGCCTGTAAATTATGACGTTTTGCACGAACGAACGAAGAATGTATGATCGGGCGTGTCGGGGTGCGTGCTGTGTGTCCCCGGGAGGATAAAGCACTCAGCCTCCCAGCCTCGGCGAATGCTGTGGGACAAATTCTCTCCCACACGGCTCGTTTGCAATCGATACAAAGCAAACGCTGGAACATCGCGTTGCCGTAGCAACCCCTGGCGATGTGCAGCGCATTTTTGACAGCCGAAAATCTGCAACAGTCTCCCGAACGGTGCGGGTCGCGTTGCCGTTACGCTCATTCCGGCATTTCGGTGAATTATTCCCGTCAGAACACAGCCGGACACCGGTCCCCGACGAATGAAGACGATTAAGGAATTCCGGACGGAAATTCGATAATTGCTGCGTAATTCAGTTTTGGCAAAACTGCAAAACGGCGGATGAATATTAAAACGAACCCATCCCTGTTCTCTCTTCCCAGCTGCCGCGAGTGAAGAATCGGCGAATCGGAGCGAATGTTTGGCGGTGGAAAGATTTCCGGAACGGAACACTGTTCGTTCGAAGTATCTTCGCTGCATGAGAATGGTAATGAAATTCATCCCGCATGCAGACGTAATCCACTGGTGAACGATGGTGAAGACCACTGACGGGGTAAGTGAGTTTGGAAATTTCATTACACGAGTTTTCCACAGCCGAGGGTGAAGAAATCCGTGCCCCTGTTCGCTGGACCGATTTGACATCGCTTAGCAGCAATCAAGTGTGACGACGTGTGGTCGAAAGATTGAGCATTGAGTGGCAAGCGCACCGTCAAGTGTCCTTCAACTAGAATGTCCGGAGCAGGAAGCAATTCTTCAAACATTCACTCACTACTTCGAGATGGACGAACGGACGAATCTCCCCTTTTTTTGCTGATGACTATTGGCTTTGTAGCAACAACACTCATTTGTCGTTCGCTTGTCATTTGGGGCGTTTGCAGTAGGCTATGAGACACACAAACACACGCAAAGGGTAAGTGTCTTGGCTTTGGGAAGAGTTTTAAGAAAACCACTACAAACACTCTTCCTCCGTGGCGTGGCCCAGCCGACACACATCAGCCGAAACGGGACGCAAATCAAATCACGGCTCGAAATCCCTTGCCGTACAAACAATTCTAATAGGCGGGAGGGAGGAACAGGACACAGGAGCAAGCGTGCAGTTGTGTTTATCGACCGGGAATTAAGCCGTTTGGCCCCGGATTCGATAAATGTAGAAGCAAACATGTCGGTTGTGTCGGTTGGAACATATGTTTTAAGCCACGACCCCTCGGTTCCAGGGCTGAGCCGAAAGACAAACAGCAATCTTTGCGCATCAAACGGCAGGACGACGGAACGGGTGCGGAAAGCGTTTCGTTTGCATTCGAAAAGATTGATTCATAGCTCCGGAGCATCGGAAGTCGCACCGGGCTAAGGTATTGTTAGCCAACGATGGCCGGGTGCCCAGCAAAGACAATCACAAGAAGCCAAACGATCAACAACAGCCCTTTCAGGCTTAAGATGGAAACGTTTCGCACCGCAAGAAACAACCGAACGCGCCATTTCGCTACATGACAGTTTAATGGCAATCTTCGGCGTGCAAATGTGGTTCGGTACTTACACCGAGACACCCAACACACTGCTTCCCATGCCAAATAAAATCGTTCAACCGTTCAATGAACCTCAGCTTCCCTGGCCGATGTTCATTTCCGCCCACTGCGAGCCAACCGAAGACCTTTTGACTGGAGCACCTCGGTTCTTAGGACACCCAGACGCCCATCGGTGGTGGACATTAGAATGTGTCGGACGCTCCGAAAGGCATGACGACGCGGAAGCGAGGAGCAGCAAAAGCCATTACGTTTAAATTAATGATGTTTTTGTCTAGGCAGCTAGTGAGACAGCTAGCAGTATCCTTGGTCACACGAATACGGACTTTCCAATCAGGACGGGAAATGAGTTCTGTGCTGGTGGAACTTTGTTTTCTTTCAAGTGATTTTTTGTCCCTCCATCGATCACTTCGCCGATGATGGCTTTCTGAAACACACCGCCTGCGGTTGGATGCATTCCACTCCGCACACCGGGTGTGGCGGTAAAAAAACGCTTTTTGTTTGAATTATGTGAGCACTATCGTCGTGCCAGCGGTCTTAGTTCTTGCCGAAAAAACGGGCATTAAATTTCACAACCCCCGGCCCATCGTCCGCACCCGTCTAATGGGCCCGTCCCGGAGTGCAATTTCATGCTCGAAAGACGATCGGTATCGGTCGCAACATCATACATCCTGCGGGCAAATAAAAGTGACATTGAATCCCGTTCGAAATTAACGCACGGCTTTTGCGGCGCGGCATCCCGTCCCCTGCGCCTTCGCTTGGTAGGTAGGCTTTTGTATTGCTCCAAACATCAATTACCACCCGGAAAGCCCCGTGACCGTGGTCACCCGCCGGATTGCATGCTGCCGAAAGTGGGCGACGACGATGATGATGATGATGATGCCGTGATCATGCACGCGCGTGCACATGCATAATGCACCGACAGAACAGCAGAACCCCGACGACGAGGCTCACATTGCAGCCGAGGTGCGTTGATTCCGAGGAGCGAAATTCAAAACCACCCTCCACCGAATGGCTTGTGATTTTGCCGAAAAAGTGCACGCATGCAGCAGCAGCGGCGGCGGCACGCATCGATGCAAGTTTGTGTAACATAAAACCATGGCCACGCGACAGAGCCCAAGACAAGGCCCATCAAACTCGACGATGTCGCACGATGAACACGAAACGAAAGTTTCTACTGAGGCTGTGGCTGACCGGGGGGAGGAGGGGGAAGAAAAAAAAACGCGTCATCCCGGTCATCACACGCTTTTTGGACTTGTGAAACTATGTTTTTTTTTTATCCTTCCTCCAATCTGCTGACACGAACCCCGGCTAGCTGACCGGGATGATGATGATGTTGATGATGATGATGTGGAAGCCATAAGACCGTTTTTTGATTGCGAGCCAAATAATTGCGAGCCACCGCAACCAGTGGAAGGATGATATCAAAATTGCGTGTCGCCGGCAGCGTCCAGCGTCGGATGCAGTGCCACGCTTGATTATTACCTTGCGGTAGGCGTAGACTTCACTGTCTTTAAGAAGTTCTGTTTAATTTTTTATTTATTTATTTTTTTTTTGTACAAAACTTTGATCCAAAACCGCACGAAACATGCACCAAGCAGCAGTGTCTGTCTGCGCATGCAATTTTGCAACAAATGTTGCCATCCATCCCGGGGTATACGGCGTTTAAAGTGCGCACAAAAACGGTCGAATGGCAAACCACAAACGGGCAGTTTCATGACCCGCCGACCAAACCGCTGCTCTATCTCAGTCGTTTCAACGCATTCAATAAAACCTAACCATACGTAAACAAACAATTTGCTCGTTGTTGATGGTTAGCGACCAGCCGCCTCCGTCGTCACTCGAACAAGTCAATCATAAAATCCTGCCCTATGCTTACAGTCGTTTTACAGCACCGATGTTGGATTTCTTTTTACGAGACTCATCATCGGCATAAGCTGATACGCGCTACGCGTCAGACGGAACCGACCGGTTGGGTGGTGGGTGTATCAGATTGGGATGCAATAAAACTTGATCCTTTGGTTTGATGGCTTCGAGTCTTCGGAAGCTGTTGCTGACTTTGAAGATTTGATCACCACAAACACACCGAGGGTTGAAGGGATTGTGGCGACCGAACGGAAAGGATGCACCACCACAAGAAGAAAAAAAAACACATTTCCGGAAGGAGGAGATCGTTATGAGTTCAGTAACTCGGGAGGGAAACTCCGCAGTAATAAAAATTGAGACACTCCGACGTTGGGGTCCGGGGAAGTACGATGTACGGTCGTAAAATGCGCCCGTCGGTAAAACAATCATCGCACAGGATGAACCTCTTTTCCCAAGTCTGTTGGGATAAAAGTCCAAAACTGCTTCAATTCAATAAGTCTGCAACAGTTTAAGCAATTGGATAGAAAATTTAAGTTTTTTTCAAAAATGGCAACATTTTGTACATCTAGCAATTTTTTCGTCAAAATTTCATGCTATTTAAGTGTTTCAATAATTGATCAACAGACGATCAAGGGGTTTCTCCCTTCATATCGCTCCATATACTACTTGGCGGCTCCATACTTTCATCGTATTATCATTTTTTGTTTTAATATCCCTCTCGCTTTCGTTCCCCCCATGCCAGATATTTTTATCCCATTATTTTACCCCTTATTTCTTACTCGTACACGTACGCAGTGCGAATTGTCTGAAAGGCTCAATTGATTCGAAACGCATCTGACACCACAAAGGCAACGAAGTTTCAGCACCCCGCATGTGCATATTTTAATCCCGTTGGTGGGAGAGACAAAAAACGAGCCTCCTCAACAATAGGCTAATGGGCATATTTCAACTGGTGTGTGATTTGTGTATTCATTTTCCTCATATGTTCTGGAGGAATTATCTGCAAGACAACGATGACGACGACGACGACGACGACGGTGGCGGGATGTGTGTTTCCTTCGTTATGCAGTCGATGCTACTGGCACCGGTAGCAGATGTTACCACATGCTACCGGAATCGAGTGGGACGATTATGGGCCACAATACACAGCCTGCACAGTGCTGCGTTAGATTGATTCTTTTCCATCCCCCGGGCCAGGAGTAGGTCCGGTTGGTTGGTTGGTTGAAAATTGACTGTGAATTTTATTGCTTGTAACAGCCTAAAACAACAGCTTGCAGGTGCCTGGTTCGGCAGCTGTGACAACATGCTCCGTCGCTGAACTCATCTATTAGGGTCGACAGTAATAGACAGTAAGAAAAAATCGAGATAACTGCGCAGTCTGGACGTGTTTTTTGTGACGTTAAAATTCAATAAGTTGAGAGCGAACGTTATACCAACAGCAAAAAAAGAAAGAAAACGAGCAACGAATACTTTTTCCACCTGTGCGCTTTATAGACGCTTGCAGCAATGTTACGACCGGCTTTGCCTATGAACGGTACGCCCCCACATGGAGATGCATCTTGTTTGCAGTTAGTAACAAAAAAAAACAACAACTACAAAAACAAACATAGACACCGAAAATAAAACATCAAAAATAACCACTTCAGCACCGGGGTGGTGTTGGGCAACGGGCGCAACGGGTACGCCGAAGTTGGTGAAAAGAAGATGTGGTGAGGTTGTAAATTTTATTACCGCCATCAAACGATTTCGATTAGCTGCGATGGGATTCGATCGAGCTCGCGCACGCGGATCGTAAAATGTGGCGATTCGCCTCCACCACACCCGCCAGGCTTGAGGAAAGCTGTTTTGTTCGCGGGAGTCACTTCAACACTGCCGCCAGCTGGAGTGCCCTCGTCGGAATGGGCATGGCAATGTGTGTGAGCAGCTGGGCATCCTTTGCTCTGCGGGCACGTTTTTCCCACCGGCTCCGGCATATGATGATTAGCAGTGCATCGGGAGATAGATACCGGGGCACTGCTAAGACTGTGGCCGACAGTGTCGTGTGTCGTAAAAAAATGCGAGTGACAATGTTTCACAATCAGTTAACATTTTATGATGTAGCATAAAGTTCGATGTGTCGATATCACATCGCACTTGCCGTGCGTTGAAGTGCGTACGAACCCTGGAGGACATTAAACGGAAAGCTGCCGTGCGGGCGGTACGAAATCTCGTCGATATGTTTCAATCAGCTATGGTCCGGTACGCACAGAACCGAACAGGTTTGGTACAGGTACAATGTTGTGGTGCACTCGTGGCTAAATAGATAGTTTGTTTTGCGAGATTAAAGTTGGGTTTTATAGCTGCATGCGATTTGCAAGTGTGAGGTGAGCACACACCACACTGGGTTGGATTGCAAAGGATTTAAACACATCGCAGGCACTAAATATGGCTAGCGCTGCAAACCGGTGGAAGCTGGAAAAGCTGAAAATGAGTGAGGGTTGTTTTTTTTTCGCAGTCTTCTAGTGGAAACGAATGAACAAACGATCGTATGGGCGAGCGTGATGGATTTTCTCAATAATCGATGACAACGGTTTTGGGAGCTGCTCCAGCGGCGTTCGACACGGTTCGTTGTCGTTGCTGTTGTTGATCGGAAGCATTAAAACAATGGGAAAAATTTATTTTCAACAACAAAACATTTATTTTGTCAAAAAATAGTTTAAATATTAGTTATAATGTTTTGCTTCAGTTTTTGTTTTCCATAGACAAAATACATAATATCATGAGTTACGCCACGCTTCATCAATCGCACTCGATCCTCGCTGCGATCGGTTCACTCTCGATCACATATAAGTAATTTAAATCAGAACATTTGTAATAATACAAACATAAAAAAATACATAACTAGACCGGAAATAATCTTTCTAATAAAGAGCAAGGAAGGGGGAAAAGAAACGAAACACGGTTGTAAAAAGCATAAGTATACTATATATATCTATATAGTATTCGATTACAAAAGGACCCGAAGGAAGGAAAAAAGGAAGCACATGGAAGGGTTTCGTGTTGTTTTGTTTGTTATATCGCGTAGGTTTCTTTTTTTTAATCTTCTTCTCATTCATCTTCTGCATCTGCATGCCGTTTTTCTTCTTCGTTTGCTGCTTGCTTAATCTTTGTTTAATAATACCTATTTTATGTAGGAGGTATATGACGATGGAAAAAAGTTATGCTAAAGGAGATTCTGGAAAAAGGATCGTAACTGCGTGAAAACTCTTTCTCACTCTCTCTCTCTCTCTCTCTCTCTTCTCGTTCTTTTCGACTATGTACTGGCTGGCTGTATCCTCTCTGTCTCTCGCTATCTTATTCTCTGTTATCCTCCCGGCTCTGGGAATGTGTGTTTGCACGTCGGAAGGAGCAGAAATCCGACCGAATCCGACCCGGTGTATGTGTTTGGATGGATAGATTGATTGGATGAGGGGGCAGGTGTTGGGAGGGGGTGTGAATGCTGCATGGAAGCAGGAAGGGAATACCGCGTTTAACCGGTAAACGGAAAACAAAGCGTACTCCTCCTAACCGCACAATCCTTTCACTTCCGCTTCATCGTTTGTTTTTGTGTGCGCTTCCCGCTTGAAGGATGCAAGAAAAAGGGTCACCGAAAATCGCTAAGATTACGGTACCATCCATTTGCGCGCCCTAATAGCGTAGGAATTCAATCGGAACAACGGACTTTCGTCATGCTCGCGTTGCGCCTTTGTGTGTATCAACTACTTCCTGCACTATTTACATCGCCATTGCCCTCCTAGGATGGCATACTGTTTTCCCACGCACTTTTTCTTCTTTTCCTCCTGTGGCGGGGGGGAAGCAAAACAAAACAAAAGAACAGAAACGGAAGCAAACTGGAACTTTTCGCTTCGTTTCGCTTGCACTGAATATCTTGCTATGCGAGTAGTAGCATAGTAGTAGTATGCTGTCGAATTTCACTTTGGATGAGGTAAAAGCTCGCGCTTTTGCTTTACGTATATGTGATGTGTGTGTATGATTGTTTAGCGTGAATAATTGAGACTTTCGATACTGTGTTCCGTATGTTTGCAAATTCTCTTGCTTTCGCGCTCTCAAGCTAACTATCTCTTTAAAAAAATCGAAATAAAATTCATTTATCGATACAAATTCTAGTACTCGGCTTCCTTGTTTCTGAAATTTTGTTTCTTTTTCCTTCGATTTCGGCTAAACTTGTCGACTATTGTCTTGCTTTCGGCATGCCATGGTTTAAGGGAACGTTTACTCTATTCACTATGGCTGCTGGGTAGGATCACCGTTCCGATCCCCAGTTGTACCACATATGGGCATTAGTTCTGGGGAGTTCAATTTTTCCGGTGGAGATCTTTCGTTACTCATTTCTAACATTTGAGAAGCAAACAAAACAGACGATAAAAATGAGACAGATGCAATAAAAAAGTCGCAATAATCGATTATAAACTAAAAACATAACATTTGCTAAAATCTGCCACAGTTCATAATTTAGAGTCCACTTGGCTTAATAAATCGTATTTCATAGTTACGTATGTTTTAGTTTGTTTGTTTGTTTTGTTCATTACACAACGCACTCTCGCATGTACTTCCCTTTTCCGGTTTTACGTATGTAGGCTTATGTTTGCATTTTGTTTCCTCCTTCCTCCTTCCGCACGCGCTTTCCGCTCCGCCTCGTTTTAAGTATCTTAATGGTAATACCATCCGTTCGTTACGTACTAAAATGTTTGTTTTGTGAGGTTACGTTTACCATTCGAACCATCCATTCGAGCGTTCATGTTAGTGGATGCGTATTGCTCGGTTCGTGCGACATGTTCTTTAACGATAGCGAATTTACATAAAATATCTCCCACATCTCGCTTTCGCACGTTTCGCCACGCGTACACGCACGGTTCAGATTGATGTATGATACCTTTTCTCCAGCACTCGATCGCTCGTTTATCGCCGTGTGCGATATGCGCCAACGTGTAAGTATGAAGTGCCTGCGCAGCTTGGTAGGGAAAGAAACATGCTTTTAAACATGCGTCGCAACCTGCGACGCCTACGCTGATGTTGTAGTGACAGTTCCCTCGATCTGATTGTGCGGTTAATCTTGTACCTTGTCACACCGTTTCCCTATGATAATTTCTCATTCTGAACATCCCTTCTGAAGAGGTTCCGTGGCAAAACAACGAATTCGTATACTTAAAGTCGTTGGCATAGGACAGAAGAGAGAGAAATTAAAAAAAAAAAGAAGAACAAACTAACTTGCAATCATTAACATCAATCAAGAACAACGCAAAACGTTTATTGAACGTATTTGAACGCATTTTATAGTTGAGCGAGCGAGCACGAGATTCTACAGTGTTTTGACGAAGTTGTTGGACAGGCGTTTCAAGAATTCCGGTTCGGGATGAGACAGGAACGTAGAAAGAAAGGTGTAGTAAGAACCTTTACTTAGTGGTAGGATGTGTGTTATGGGAGCTGGAAAGGATTCCTTCCTTACATTTGTTAGTTCCTTAGCTTGCAATCTACATTTACGTACGTATATAATCATTTCTGCTTCATTGTTTTATACTACCGGCATAAAATGCTTCCGTAGCGGCGCTGAGGGACGCGTTCATTCAATTGTTTGATTCGTGTTATATTACATACTTACAAGAATTGCTAACCGAGCCCGTTCGACACGCTTGCCGACGGCCCTCACTATCGAACCTCGAATGAGCCCCCATACTTATTAAGTGGTTAGTATCGATGGAAAATTATGATCATAGTTTCGTTTGATTGGTTGGTTTGCTTCATGTGCATGAAAGCATCATCGTATACTTTTTGTGTTAGTATCTTTTCTTTTCATTATGCTACGCCTTCTTGCTCGTCTCGCGAGAAATGCAGGAAAGCGTAAAGAGAGCATCCGTGCATGCGTTGATTAGTTTCTGCGTGCGTTGGCAGGGAGGGATCCCTGGCCCTGCACGTAGGCCATAGCGCGCGGGACACACGGTATGAGGTAAGAATAAAGTAATTGTATGCGTGTGTGCGTTTTTTTTCTTGTTTCTTCTTCCCGATCGCTCAACGAATCAATGTGTCCTGGGCACGTGGCCTTACTTGCAGTGCGGCAGAAATTTCCCACCAAGCGCGTCTGCAGAATGTACTCTATTCTAAACTTTCTTGCCATAACAAAGCCAATCGACGAGAGCCAGTGAATGGCTCGCCCGCACTCTTATGCTCCACCACCGGTCAATTGTGGTGACAGCTTAGCAGCTTTATGAAAATACTTTAATTAGGTATACATTTACAATTTCATCATCACGCAAACACGTTTGTTGCTCTTGGTATACGTATGTATTTTGTTGGTATTGTTCCGTATCGGGGTGTTTCTTTTGATTTTTCTTTTTCATTCCTACCTTATCCTTCTACTCTTCCTCTTCCTCTTCCGCTTCCGCTTCTCCTCTTCCTGCTTCAAAAAGCCGGTCGTGATAGTGCAATACGGTTTGGGTGCATGCTGTGGTCGCTTGATAAAACGAAGCAGAACTCTTTTTTACAACGTCGCGCCCCACTGTACAATTTGCATCGCGAATTAAATGCATTCGTTCCGTGCGCTTGTTGTCACCCGACATGCATGCGTTTGAGTGGCGCATGTGTTAAGGGAAACCAAAAACGAAAAAACAAAATCAAATGCTTCTTCCGGTCCGGATTTGCATCCCTGCCATCGACCGCGCCACCACGCACCGGCATAAATATATTGAGTTTAGTAAAGGTAATATTTTTGTAATATGTCCTCTCTTTCTCTCTTTCTCGCTCTCATAGAAATGATGTGGCGAATATCAATTGTATACTTTCTGTGTTGTTCTGCGCGTTGTCCCAGCGTTGCCAGAAGCTGCCGCATGTTAATCGTTATACATTACGCTTATCATCCTATATTCGGCCAATAATGTTTGAGTTTCTTTTATTGTGTTGGCGTGTACGTGTATGTGTTCCCTAGGCCCCTGCGGTTAAAATACTCTACCCGATCGGGAATAAGTAAACGATAAAAATAAAAACAAAAATGTAAAGCTTAATACTCGAATTAGTTAGTTTTTTGTTGTTGTTGTTTAGGTTCGTTTTGATGCTTCGTTTGTAGCTGTGTTTTTGTTTTGTTTGTTTTAAAATCGTATACTCATTTTACCACCGCGCCATCGTAATTCATTGCTTAAATGGGTATTATTTGTTCATTTTTTTATGCTTTTTTCCATGTTTTGATTCCTTTCTTTACATACGCTGCGCTGCGGCACCCGTACGGTGCCCTTGCTCTTGCTAAACTTATTACAAAGTAAAAACAGCGCTCCACACAACACACACGCACACACAGCCGTACTGACTGTCTTCGCTCTACGCGCCTAGGTTCTTCGCTATTCTCTAATTTATGCTTATTATGCTTATCTCATCATGCCCCGTTCAAGTTATCGGGTGAGGATATTTGTTTCGCATATATGCCGCTCTATCGCCTAATGCCACCGGTTTGCTGATTTCATAACCACTTACTGCAATATATATATATGTGTGTGTGTGTGTGTTTGTGTTGCATTTAGTCTACACCTTTGCCCCTTTTCCACGATTTTTCTACTCTTTGAGAACGAGAATAAGTCAAAGTCAGTCATACATAAGTTACGTATATGGTTCGCAGACTCACAAAACGTCACAAACTGCCAGTCGCCAGTGAATTAGCTAATTGAGGAAGTAGTGTATTTTTTTTTTTACGCTAAGTTACCCATCTTATTGATGAGGGAAACGAAAACCAAGCCAATGCTGTTTTGCAAGCGCAACGGTATAATCAGGTAATAATCGAACGAAAGTTAGACCGCAAAACTAATCGACACAAAACCGTTGTTGTAATCTCACACTGGAAGCAGCTAACCGTTGTGCTTAGCCCATCGTTATCGTTCTGATTTTGTTGGTTTTCTTTTGCTACAATAATTACAAAATTTACACTAACACAAAATCCACACTTCGTCGCACAAGCCCATACATTCGTTTGTTCATTCGTTTGATGAGAAGAGAAATAGTACAACACACGCGCTGCTACCGAATGGTCAGCGATCCGTTAATCATAGAACAACGCGTAAGCGACTATAAGCGATGAATAAAAAAGCCCTTTTGAATAAAAATCCCATCGGCAGAGAAAGAGAAAACCATCTGTGTGGTTCATTTTAAGAGTGCACAAATAAGAAAAATCGCTCAATAATCATCACACCCGCAGGTCGAGGTGTGAGCAACCAATGCGTTAACCGCACACGTTTAAAGATAGCAGAATGGAACGTACCAAACCCCGGATACGCCAATATGGATAACCACCGAGTGGTGGCAAACCAATGTTTGACTACTGTTGCTCACACATCACAAGAATGACGTCGTCGTTCGACAAGAGAAGATAATTATAAATCGTTCGAGTTTGAAAATAAAATTCAAGTACAGTTTATCAGCAGTAATGAAAAGGGCATGCAAAATGATAATAAAAAGAAATTCTACATCTAAAGATAAATTAATATTGCGTAACAATTTGGCAATGAAATATTTGTCTCCCATCAATAGGGAGATGTTACAGGCGACACGAGGATTCGTCGAAAGGAGCCGAAATGGGTCAGGAAAATAGGGGGAGGGGAGGAAAGTAGGGTAGTAAAATCGAATGCACATAAAGCACACTGCATGATTTTTTGTTTTGTTACTTTCGTTTCAGTTCTGATCGAAATGAAACAAAAATATAGCGTAGATGAATGTGGAATGGCTGAAAGTAAAAGATTGATTAAACAGAGAGTAGTCCGCAGGGACAAATGGAACGCAGGGAAGTGTATCGAAGCTACCCATCAACTATCGCGTTACATTTTCAGCTGGATGCTGAACGTTTTCCATTCAACCCTTTCGCGCAATGGGTATGGGAAAGGAGCTGAAGGTTAGTAAAATATTTCAAAATAATAACTGAAACTACTACCGGCCCCACGGCGCTAACAGTGAAACGGTTGGCGCGATGGAACGGGGTAGGAATTGGGTTTAGAAAAGCGATAATGAAACAAGCAAATAAATGGGAAATAGTTATTCGCTTGCCACACGCATCATGGCGCTGGTTGATGGTGATTTGATTGGTTTAGGAATGGGAAGGGTGGTGTCGTGGAGGAAGATGAGGTGAGAATATTAGTCAATAAAATGGTACGATCGATCGATCGTCGCTCGGGTTGCGAAATATTTTTGTTTGCCAAATTGTTACGTCAATGTAAAATGAACTATTGGCGAGCTATATGGGCCTCTTGCAAAAACGAAGTGCTACAAAACTAATCTCGTTCGTTCGCTGGTATTACTTTTTTTAGATTGTTGTGTTTCTTTTTCTTTTGTTTGCTTGTAATCTTGTTTTATGCTGTTTTTAACCGTGCAAAAAATATCTTGGGCTTTCGATTCGCATCTCTCTCACTCTCTCTCTCTCTAGCTATCTCTCTAGTGGAGCATAACACGTGTTGCGTGTGTTGCCGTTAGTTTTCGGTTAGCAAATATTTGTCGTTTTACCATTGTTTGCCTTTTGTCTCGATGCTTTTTGCTACACCTATTGCCAAAACGCTTGTTTGCCTCAAATGGATTCATATTTCATAGTTTGTTATTTTTGTTTGTTTATCGCAAAACGCTCTTAGCAGTGGCTTTCCTTTTACGTATACGCATTGATGGTTAATATTATGTTTTAAATTTTGCTGTCAAAATTCGAGCTTTCTCTGTCTGCAGTCTGCTCTTCTTAATGGCTAATTACGTATTTGTTTCATCAGCTATGCATTAGACTGATTTTGTTTAACTAATTTGTTTCATTTCCTTCTCGCTACACATCTTCTTCGACTGTGTTCTCTCTTTTTTTTTTGTTTAGCCTGTTCCACTTCTATTCTGAACGGTGTGCCGGTGTGCCGTTCCTTTGCCGCTGCTGCTGCTGCTGCTTGTTGCTTGCTGCTGCTGCTACCGCTCCCGCTGCTACTGCATACGATGTTTGCAATTTATATGCGTAACTCTGTCCTAGTTCTATTTACTGCTGCGCGGAAATATTATTTACATTTTCACAATCAAGCTTCTTTGCAAACGGGTTTATATGGTTATCGCTTCCTGCCTTTATCTGCCGTTGTTTGACTTTCAGCTGTCTGATGCTCTTGTACTGTTTATGTGTGTGTGTGTGTTCTTTTGCGATTATCGTCAGTTCATTTCCGGTTTTTTACCACAGCATAAATACTGTCAACGGGTGCGAGTGTTGTTTCTGGTACGAGTTCGTTTAGATCTTATTCAATTAACTTGACGAAACTTTTTACTACCGCTCATCATCAGTGCTGCTGACCCTTGACTTAATGGTGTGTTTTTTACACATCATTTTTCATGTTATTCTGCTGCTCCGCGCTATCGCCTTCCGTCTTCTCTCGCAACGATAGCGCAAAACACCATTCGCAACTGTAGCTTATTCACGCACCGGTGCGGAAAAAAGTAGACCAAAATATCATTCTCCTTCGAAAAGGTGAAACAAAAACCTATCAATTCTTCCATTGCGTGCACTGCCTTTGGCTTACCGTGCCGTTGCACTCGCACCATTCACTGGTTCCGTGCAGTAAAACATGTGTCCTTGCTTCTAGTTTCCTTGCAATTGCGCCTCAAAGTACGCTTTATTAATCGGTTGAAATATTTTTGCATGTTACAATCTCGTGTACGGTTTCTGTCTGTCTGTCTGTCTGCCTGGCTGCCCTACCTTTTATCCTACCTGTTGCATTTGTACGATCATCCTATCATCGGTCATCCTGCCAGTCAGATGCAGTTTTTGCTACCTCGCTCGGAACATCTTTTGCTTTATCTCATCGGGTTGTGTGTTTTTTTTTCTTCTCTCGTTTGCCATTGCGAATCATGCTCACCATGCAATAAACGCACGCTATATCGTGTTCCTCGCCTACGTGAGCCAGATCAAACGGAATCCTTTCTGCGCCTTTACCTTGTGCGCGTAAGGAATTTCGAAGAAAAAAAAGAAAACGCAATGCAACAAGATCTCGCAAATGCAAATATCTGCACTAACCAGCCAACGCCAGCATCACACGCTGCGCGCCTGGAAAGAGCTTTTAATTTTAAATATAATGTTCCGGGAGTGAATGCTCCGAACTCCTCCGGAGCTTCTGTACGCGAAGCCAAACGCTTCATTAATCATCTCATTTCATTCTCATTGTGTAAGCGCAGCTGCCTTTGCACAATTTGCGTAGCGTATATAGCTGCAGCCGCACAAAAAAAAATATAAAAGAACACAGCCTGCTGCTGCAACTCAATTGTGCATATCCGAAGCAGCGGCAAAAACGGCTTGGGGGGCGGGCTCAACCCGATGAACATATTTTCGCACTCGGGTGGCACGGACGTAATGCTCCACCGCCATCATTTCTGGTTCCCCTCCAGCGGGAATTGCAGAAAAAAAGGAATCATAAATACAATCATCAATACGGAATATAAGTAGGCAGCACTGATGCAGCATGCGTAGTAGTTACGGTAGTAGTAGTGATGGTCGGTAGTGGTGTGTTGTTCTCCTCTATTACCTGGCGGTACACACACACACACGGTGGTGGTAATCCTTTTTTCGTCTTTTTTGCTGACAGTTTTGGTATGCTTGTAATTTGAGTGTATGCGTGCATTGAGAGTTGGCATTGTTTGATGCAACAGAGTAGTTACAGTCAATCATGTGTCCTATACGCTCTCTCTCTCTCTCTCTCGCTTGCTGGTTGTGTATCCTTGGCTGTTGCAGTACGGCTGTTTCTGTTCTTCGGCAAATGTTTTGTTCGAAGTGTTCGAAAATGTATCCTGTAGCGTGAGTTTTCTTATTACTTTTTTTTTGCTTATACCTGCCTCGAGTGTTTTGGTATTAGAGACAATAGTAGTATCTTTTGGTAGGAAAGGAAACAAAATATATAAGATATATGGCATATGAATTTCGTTTGCTTGCTTGTTTGTTTCGTAGTTGTTTCTGGTTTGTTTTTGTTCTGTTACGGTTCGTTTCTGACATAGTTTTAGCATAGGTTTGTTTTGCTCTTAGTTTTGCGTTTTTGTTTTGCTTTTTGCTTTTTGCTTTTACTAGTTTTGTGCTATCAAAGTTCTTCAGCGCGATCAAGTGAAGTTCTGGCCATTATCCCAGGGCATTGTGAGCACCCGCTTCGTTTTTGCAAGAAGGTCATAGTCGTACTACGAACATGGGTGCACCACCGCATTGTAGCTCGCCAATATAGGACCATGTGCTCCCGCGAAGGGGGTACTCACAACGTCTGGTGTGCTAGCTCCATCAGTATGCGATGTTGAATCTGCATTACTTCTACCCTCGCCATTGGCACCGCCTAATTCTGGTGGTTTGGTGGTGTCCCGTTCGTCAATCACTAAATCTATTGGCATTTTACCCTTTAAACACGATATATATCGATGGCAAAAATTATCACACAGTTCATGCACCTGAAACAACAGAGAAAGTAGAGAGAAAGGGAAAGTGTGTCACAAAAAAAGCAGATCTCACATCCGGCGCTCTTTTTTGGGGCTTTCGCTCTCGCCTTTCCTTCCCTTCTCTTTTCTTCTCGTGCCTGTTCCTGTGGCTGCTTCCCGTGTTTCTAGGACGCTATGATCTTCCATTGTATGTTTAAGTTTTGTTTTGTTTTACTTCTCATCTGAGTTCTGTTTACATATACCACAGTCTGGCGCATACGCAACACCCACCACACTGGCCGTGCGGCCTGCAGCGAAAGGTGAACAGGCGGGCAGGTGGTAGGTGTGGTGTGGGTATTGCAAACCCAGCAACCGAAAAGTGTGCGTGCCAGATTTGGTTTTTGTTTCAATGCTGCATGGGATATTTATACGTTCGACCAGCAATAAAATATTGGCATAACATTTTTGTCATTCTTTTGGAAGGTTTTTTTGTTTTTTATTCTGTTTTTGATATTTGTCGATTTCGGTCTCTAATTTGCTTTGTTCGGTGTGTTCGGAAAACTTTACGCACGTATTCTGTACGTATCTCAATCGAAAAGGCTTCGATTGGCGTAAAATTTATTTATCGCACTTCCGTGCACTTCCCGTTCCGTTCGGACCGGTTGTTTTTTTTTTATATTTGTTGTACATATTTCATTCGTTTGTCTGTTTTCGGTAATCTCGAAGCTTCAGTGTTTCAATATCAAATCGGAGGTTGTTTTTTTTGTTCATTCATTGTTTTCATATTCGTCACATTTCAGGGAACGCAATGGAACGCAATGTGAATGAAAAAATAATCATAACCCCTTCCCGGCCAGTGCCATGGGGACGAGGGTCATAATTCATCAGAGTCAGTTTTCGTGCAAAAAAGTGCGATTTGATGAGTATTTTTCAGGGCGCCAAAAAACGGACCGCAGAGTTCAATCCCATCAATATAATCGACCGTTTTGTGTGCGCGTGTGAACAACAAAAACAATCACTGTTCGGTTGATCGCTTCCGTTTTTTTTTGCAAAATGAAAGCGAGAAAAAAAAACTATCGAACATATTTTATCATTATCACACACGGGTTTATCCATTTCCAGCAACCATTCTAGCTGGTAGCACAGTTGCTTATGGGCGTGCTAAAGATACACCTCCACGAAAAATGTTGGTTGAAGTCTAGTAAAACCATAATCTTCTCACCCCATCCGAGGTGCTTGATGGTGTTTTGACCTTCTTGCATAGTATAACGTATTATGTAGAACATTTTATCTCCGCCCCGGATTAGCCGATCCGATCGTAAAATCGTGTATCGTGTAGTGTGTGTTGGCACACACTCACACATATTGTCATCATATTCATTATCGTGTTTACGTGTGTTTCTTTTTTTCGTGTTTTTTTTTTTTGGTTCGTTACTGTTTGGGTTTGGTTGTTATTTTTGGTATTTACATTCCACACCAACGACCAAAGGTGTCGCCGATGTAAGCGGAGATAATTGAAGTTAATTTTTCAAAAACAAAAAACCCCGCTCATCCCATTGCGCGGTGGTTCGCTTCGTTTCGTCATTGCCATGGACGTCATGGCAATCTCGATCTTTTAATATCCACCCAGGGTTCGGGAAGGGGAGATGAAATAAAACGAAAAACAAATGCATCAAAAGGATAAAACATTAACGAAACAACACTCGTTGGCAGCATTTATGCCCAACCCGAGGTGGGGATTCGTAATTGTCTGTAAGATCTTTGCCACGACAGAGAGCATCGTTCGGTGCGATGCGTTTGAATACATCGATAAGTAAATAAAAAAGCTAAATTGAAACACAAAAAAAAACAAAAGTAAATTGTCACCAATTTTCGATGAACGGTTTTGAGTATTTAGAATTTCCGAAGCATTTGACAAGTTTCTCACTTGACGCATTTGTGCATTTTCGCGTGTTTGTTACGGCGATCTCGTTTTTGTTCACTTTGCCATCGTCATTTTCTCACTCGTACACATTTTCTCGCGACAGATTCGATCGATGCGGTATTACGGTTGGGCAGTGTTGTTGATAGTGTTGATACGCTAGTGTTTGTTGATACGATTGAAATGCGCTGGGTAAGATGCAGACAGCAAAACTTATTCATTCAACAATTCTAACATCCCGTTGGAAGCGGTTCCACAGATTACCAGCCGATGAGTATCAAAGAGCGAAAAAAAAACCTAAACGTGCAGCATATTTTACGAACCTTTAAATTATGTCTGCACACACACACACTCGTGCGCGCGGGCAAGATGATCGCACAAAAGTCCTATCACTCTTTGGTCGACTAACGCAAAAAAAACATGGAACGAAAACGTGCGTCCGATCGCATTCGTAATGGATTTAGATCTTTCGTGACCTAAAGGATGGCGGCTTTGCAAGGACACGGTGAGAAGCGGCCGAACTGCACCCTTGTGTGACCAGCACGGTTCAAAATATGCATCGGTTTTGGTGGGAGGGGGAGGGGGGACCTCATGGAACAAGCCTGGACTGGTGGAAATTAAAACGAGCAATACGCAAAAAAAAACACGCCTGCCAAAAGGAATCCTTCTTCGCCACACGATATCTCATCGTTCTCTCTTTCTCTCCATCGGAATCATCGAATGACCAACGGGGCAGATCAGAAATAACAAGCGTTTCGAAGGGCAGGAGTCAATGAGTTTTGAGCGCGTTTCAAAGTATTTTTCGATAAACATTCCACGCCATTCAAACACACACACGCACAGTTGAGTAGAATCGAGAATTTAAAGGTTTTGAAGGAAGTTTAATCACCTTAGAATGAGTA